>CABFVX010000916.1:146202-165689 GCA_902151425.1 Timema shepardi
ATATATATATATATATATATATATATATATATATATATATATATATGTAAAAGTTTTATCTAATGCCATAGTGTACAGTAAAAGAATGTACTATATAAAACACTTTATTTTCACATGGCAAAATGGCTATCCATACTTATCAGTGTTCTACTAATTCTTATACATCTTACACCATATTGTCACCTCCTCCTTTCTGTCTACCTATCAAGTGGCCATATAATCTGCAAGGAAGGATATGCTATGGCTGAGGTTAATGGGAAGATGATAGTGTTTACTTGTGTGGGTTCGTGATTGATATTAGACTTGGGTTTTAAACAGGTTTATTAATACTACGTTGCTTTAACAAATGTGATGTTGGTAGTAATATTAGAATGGTAGAAGATAGAGAATACTTGGAAGCTTGTGACAAAACGAGGTGTTGCTAGGAACACTCAATGGCCTGTCTAACTCCTAGGTGGTCCCCACATGGTCTCCGAACCCCGGTGTGCTGGGCTCGAGTAGTTGCCCTCAAACAAGTACTGATGAGCCGGCGTCCTAGCCCGCATAGTCCCGAACCAACAGAGTGACCCCTAGACTTCGGTGATGATTAGTCAGCAATGATGGCTGAACCCCCTACATTTTATCCTGGCCCCTGGTCTGGTTTCTGACTAAGGAATGCTGACACTGTTTATGTGGTAGGATCCTCTATTATATTTGTTTATAAGCTAATCAAAACAACCAGAATCGCTCGTTTTGTCATTCGAAACTCATAACATACAATATATTACACAAATATGCCTTACAATTTAGGCCATGCGGTTACATTATGTTAATATTTTGCTAACTTTTATTTGACATTTTCTTTGCTCTTTGAACTTGCCCTGCTAAATATTTAGTTACTTTATCTTCTATAATCCTTATCCTCCAAGGATTTTCCATGCTTCTTATTTTGTTACAATTTATTCTCCAATCTATACGCTCTGAGGAAATTTCGTTCTTATTTTGTTACTATTTTGTCTCTAGTCCGTATTCTCTTTGGACATTCCATCCTTTTGATGTTGTTACCATTATTGCCATTTTGTTTCTATTTTATATATACTTTAAGGAATCTCACTAATTCTTATTTTGTTACCATTTCTTCTCCATTCTCTATTCTCCTTGGGGCTTTCCCGCCTCATATTTATTTCACCAGTTCCATTCCAGTTTTATACCCTTCTGGGGACCATCAGGTGGGAAAGTGTCCACTTGACAACTTGATCAAAATAGACGACAGGAACACAGAACGAAAATAGCACTGCCAAGTACTGGGGTGGCCGTAACTGAAGACGCCCTTAGGGGACACCGGCAACCACGTGATATATACAGTATTAAAAATATTCTTGTACTTAAGATAAATAAAGTTGAGTGAAAATTAAGGGCACCACCCACTCCATTAAAATATCCGTACAATAATCCTATTGGGAATATCAGTTCTGAAGATTAAAAACCATTAAAATAATCATCAATCATCGTAGAGTGATATATTGTTAGCCTGCTAAAAATGAACGTTATTTGTTTGAGGAAGGATTGGTTTCCAACCATTTACTTTGATCACAGAAATAAGACTTTTGCGTAAAACGTCCTTAAAAATAAGCTCATTTACTTTTAATTAGATTTTTAATAACTATAAAAATCCAAATTGTAGGTTTTCAATCCAATATGGACACTTACATTTGAGCGTGAACCATATTTTTAACTACCAAGCAACTTCCTAGATAACGCAAGATTTCTGAACGTCTGCAACGTGTCTCAGCGCTCCGATGGGCCGCCCCTTAAGAATAATTATCATTTATTCATGACAATGGAGCACATCGTAATCAAGAACCTCACTATACATCTGAGCACGCGGGAAAAGGCGTAAGTATAGTCTTATCTGGGTTTTCCGGATGGGGAAGGTAGGGGGGTCTACTCTCAACCGGGTGAACTGAGGGTGGTTTCCCCTCAATGGTTTTATCAATAAATGCAAAAGGCAGAAACACTTTCTCTATGTTCTAACATCCTCCTCCCTTATCTACTTAAATGTGTGTTTAGTTCAGATAGGGAGTAAAAGGAAAAACTAAGAAATAAATAACAAATAATTACACTTAAGGTGGGTGTGTATGGAGCACGAGAAAAGGCCAGTATTATTGCAATTTGTATAGAAACACTTTTTTGGCCAAACGAAATAAATATTGCTTCAGTACAAATATATAATTTAATTTTCTTCGCATGGTGATCTTAAAATTTCTTGAATATATGTCAAGAGTGTCTTGGAATTTAATGACAACTTTTTCTCCTCATTTAAAAAGTTTCTCATCTAATGCCACTTTGCTTATTATGGATATTCAGGAACTGTTGATATCACCATGTGAAGAAAATTAAACTTTATGTTTGCACTGGAGTAATATTTTATTCATTCTAGCCAAAAAAGTTTTAATAAAAAAAAACTGGCATTTTCTCGCGTCTCCTTCCATCCCACCTTAATTTTCTTTACATGGTAATATCAACATTTATTGAATATGTTACAAAAACTTTTTAAATGAGGATAAAAAGTCTTCATGAAATTTCAGAATACACTTTACAGATATTCAAGAAATGTTGAGGTCACCATGTGAAGAAAATTAAACTCTTTATTGAAGCAATATTTGATTTATTTTGATCAAAAACATGTTTTGTTATAAAAACGGGGAAAACAACTGACCTTTATTCGTATCCGCGACCTTCACACCTTAAAATGTAACGTATGCCTCACACATGTACTCGTCTTGGTTCTTAATATTTCGATCGTGAGCTAAGCCTTACTTGGCTAGCTCAATTCATGCGTGATGAATCGGGCCGTGAGCTTCAGAATGGAGGAGATGAGAAAGCTTGGCGCAATGGTTGCAGGGCGAGGCCTGGAGGTTTGGGTTAGGCCGGTGGATGGAAAGTTGCCCCGATCAAGGAATGACAGATGCTGATGACACTGAATGAGTGTAATTTGTATTACAAGTTAATATATTTAAAAAAAAATGCTCAAGACATTATATGATTAGAATATCAACACCCCTTCACCTCTTCTTTAAAGTGATGCTTAGATTATGTAAGAAGTACATGAGTTACCAACTAAATTAGGCTAACTGTGCAATATGTCTAATATTACGCACCCAGCCTTAACTACTATGTATTTACTAATTTGATAGCATGACTTACACACTAACTTATACTGGATAATACTTCTAATATTACGCACCCAGCCTTAACTACTAGGTATTTACTAATTTGATAGCATGACTTACAAACTAGGTTAACCTATAAAAGTATACTATCTTTATTCAGAGGGTGCTGGGTTTTATTAGAACCTAGTGTAGTCTGCATGGATGTGCAGCTCACAACTTTTCGCTCCATTTCACTTGTTTTCCGCTTCAACGAAGGGATTTTCTTTTTTGCTCTTACTAGAAGGGGGATAATAAAACGAGATCGATTTGAGTGGAGGTTTGGGGGGTGATTATATCGAATTTGATGTTCCAATAAAGCGAAGAAAGGGCGCTGCAAAATCAGAAATAAAATGGCTACAACAAAGAGTACTTTAATATCAAGGTTACACTGTAACATTATTTGAGTATTTATTTCAGCTGATCATTTTTAGACCTTTTTATGAATCAGAGTTATATCAGCAAAACTATTTTAGATTTAGCGAAACATAGCAAACAAAATATTATAAACTCTAGCAGACACACCATTAGATTTTAATGTTAACTTGCTATTATATTTATTTTATTTTCACAAACGTATATTTAACCCACACATTTGAAACTATTTGATTGTATCAGAACACGACTTAAAAACTATCCTCTTTCTAAAATAAGCATTACCCAAACCATGTGAGAAAGCGAGCCCCTTCGAATATATATTTTTCATCTATTCCATCAATTTAACCCGGCACCAGTAGCTTTGTAGGCATATATCTATATGCTATAAACAAAATATAAATTAGTATAATAATAATAATAATTTTTAAATAAATTTGCAATAAGATTAACAAGGTAATAATTGTTAAAAGTTTTATAATCAACATGTCATAAAAACAATTTTAATACTTATAGCAATAAGCTCAACCAAAACAGGTAGTAAGACGCAGTGACAAAACCAACCGTGACAGGCATCAGACCCAACGGTGAGCACATTATCTAAAATGTCAGGATCAATAAGTCAGGTGTTGATTGTGGGGAGGCAGGGTTCAAATCCTAAATGGGTATACTAAGGGTGGCTTAAAATAAATGGTTTCACACTCAACCTTGATGCGAATATAGGATCTATTTCCTCTAAATTCTCCCTTATTCACAGTTAATATATACTCCTATTATATAAACGGTTAGTGAGAAATAGGGACCCGCTCCCCTTTCCACCAAAAAAGTAAAAACACACACCTGATGGATATTCTGCTAATTTTATAAAAAAAATACGTTAATCACGCTTTTATGACAGGGTTTCTGATTTCATTAAAAAGTGTTCGAAATATTATATATATAGCTGTAGATTTTTACAGAAAGAGCCAACTTCTGATCTTACGTTGGACTTTACTACAAACCTTGGGATGTGGACCAGCGAGAAAGTTGACGTAGGCTATTTTTTGGGGGGTACGATCACTTAGCTCTTACAAGGGGTAGGAATGAGAAAGCGTTATTCAAGAAAATGTGTCCGCACTGGCGTGGAAAAGGTATGATAAAACTGTAATGACAGATCACATATCGAAACCTCCACCCTTTCCAATGTACCCAACCGTGATTCAATCTTCGACCTCCCTGTCACTGGCAATCCAGTAGTTTGCGAAATACCATTATCTATGGACACGTGGATAAAAGCGTCAGTTTTGGTTTCTAGTTTGTGTCTGACCGGATACACCATAAATCCAGACTACTGCGTATTTACACGAACCATTTATGAATGAGGCAGTTTGAATTTAACTGAAGTGTACACGCGTTTGCGTGTAGTGAAAGTGAGAGGTAAAAACATCTCAGCACATCCGGCCTTAATTCAAACTCTGAGCTACCCTATCACCAGCTGACAAAACAAGACGTGAATGCACCAGCTTAACTGGCTGATTATAAAGGCGTTACTCTCGCAATAGACTTGACTGCCGATGATAGGGAGATCGTGGTTCGAACCCGGTTGGATGTCCTGAGAGTGTATTTTCGTAAATTATAACTTTAGCTCCACGCAAATGCGAGTACACTTACTTTAAATTAAACCATCCTTTTCTTTAACCCATTAAAGTAATTAGTACACAGGCGTGTAAACTGAAGGGGTAGCAAGACACTATGCTAAAAAAGCACGTGCGTGATGCCTTTTCACACGTGTTTACATGTGCTTGTATAAAATATCCTGTATAGATATTAGGAGATAAGGGGAAAAGGGGTTCTAAACCAAGGTTCCTCTACAACACACATTTAAACATAATGGCTTATCTAAAGCCTCAGTACCTTGACTTGTATGGGTTAAACCTACTTCTAACTACTCTAATAGCGCTCCTCCCATCCCCCTTCACCATCCTTCCTTATATTCTGTGACGTACAAAGGGTTGCAGTAATTACAAGGGGCAAGTTATGTGGCTTCATTAACATTCCCGGCCGACTCCTTCAACTAAAAGCTTCGCTACCCCCTCCTCCCCTCTCAATCCATCATGACCCAACGCAAAAGGGCGCTTTTTCTCATAAAAGCCATTGTTTTTATCTTGTGGGTTTCATTTCTCACAGCGTCTGCAAACTGGTGGTTTTTTCCTTGTCACACATTCCACGTGCCTTTGGTGCGCCCGGCAATCTACTTTGGAAGTTAGGGGGCGGGGGGAGCATATAATGCACAGTACATAAGATAGTATTTTTGAACTTTTAAAAGATTGAAGTTTTTAGGGATACTTTTTAATGTGTGCTTGACAGTACACTTTTTACAATCTTAAGTCTGGTCTTAAGGATGTAGGTCTATACATTCAACATATTTCCGTGATCTATATTTTAAGTTTGACTAATATGTTTTAAGTTTTTACTAAAACGTATTTAGTATTTCATAAGCTGTTTTTTCTTTTTGAAGGTTCCCGATTAAACTTCCAGCAAAGCTGAAAAATTTATCATTGCTAAAATTGGGGCTATCCCTTTTCCAATTATGAATTTATGGCTGGGAATTTCGTCGTAATGTTTGTTCTAGAGGTAAGTTAGTTTGTAAATCGCGTGCTGATGTAATCAATTGGTTCAAAAAGTGCACCCCAAGTTAAAGACCCAATTTTTTTTATATAAATCTGATTGGACAATATATTCTACTTTCTGGTCGTTTAGCACGATACCACGTGATTAAGAACACGTAGTGTTTGGAGGTGATTAAAATAAGGACGTGTATCAAGCTACGTAGTATATAGGTAGAAGTTTAGACATAGTGACAGCTCCTCCAGTCCTCTTTTTTAAAAGTGTATTTAACCTGAGTATTCTTAGAATACTTGCTACACAAGCCCCAACACTGGGGAGCACGTGGAATAAGTGTAAACCTTATCTAGTCTGGTTTTCAGGTGAAGAGGTGGCCTGAGTTTGAATTCCAGGACCACGGAGAGTATTTCTTACTAAATAGTTTCCACTTTACTCACGGAACGCAGGTACATTTAATCTGAACTCTACCGCCTTCATCCCTGCACCATTAGTGTAGCTATACCCCAGCTACAAAAAGTTACCAGATATTCTTTCATATATCCATTCGCCAAACCATAAGTTATGCAAAAGCATATGGTGATTGGTTGTCACTTTTGACAGTCAAAACTTTCACAGCAAACAATTTGTTTTTAATTATGTTCTTCTTTTTAACAGTTTTCACACCTTCCGCTGTCAGCTACCACCACTCTCATGGTGATTGCACGCTAAATGAGTATAGTCCAGACAGTTAGTAAGATGTGGTGCACAAAAAATGTACACGCACACGATTTGAAAACTAGGGCGATACAAGATCAGACACAGAGTCCGGCCTTTTAGGTGGGCCTCAAACTTTGTTTAGCATATCTGAGATGATTGCTTCTAGTATATTCCAGATGGCAATTGCGAGCTGCCGCACACTCACTTGTCGTATGCCAGTTGTGAACATGTCCTCCACAGGCGTACGCGTGGTGTTATTGGGTCGTGGTTTGGTGGCGAAGAAGAAGATGATTACCTAGGTGGCGGTAAATTCATCCTTCTAATTCGTCTGAACTTGGCGAATAGTTTGGCCAATATTGTCAGTGACTTAGATGATCCTAATAGTTTTTTTTTAACAGTTTGTCGTATATCAAGGAAGTGTTTCGATGAACTACTTGCACCAACTCGGGACAGCTTGCAGAAACCGGATTCCAGAGGAATATCTTCACCCTGCTGTTTATATTATGTGAATGTCAGTTCTGAATCTTCAAAGCGACGCATGCATAGGGGTGAGCACGAGTGTTTTGCACCTGTAAAAAGCTAGAAGGCTTGAGGTCTTGTCTCGAACGAAATGTCTGCCAGACAAAGGGGCTGACATTCGTGAAACATGTGTATGGCAGTACTTGATCTGACATCCATTTATTATTAGAGAGGCCCGGCTGTTAATTGCAACCTGCAAATGCTAGACAAGTGTACAGCATCACTAAGTCGACATGTCATGTTTGGCTCATGCTTAATATTAACGGGCCATTATCAATATTTCTTGATTTATCTTAGTTTAAAATTTATCATCAAATATGGAAAAATGACTTCTCATTAGTGTTTGTAAAAGTGTTATTTAAGTGTGAAATACTATAAAACCAAAACAGTTTAGCTTAGATAAAAATATCGATCGTGCTTTTAATTAAAAACATATTTAATCTTAATAATATTTCATTAATAGCAGCTTCATGTTCATTTTTAATTGAGGTAAATGTGTAAATGAAGTCCATATGCTGAAGCTTGGGTGTGAGTGTTGGGAGCCAGAGTTAAGGCCATTGTTTTTTTTAGTTTTTATATCAAAGTGGTTTTTTTTGCTCAAAATAAATTAAACATTCCTCCAGTACAAACAGAGTTTAATTTTCTTCCCATAGTGATATCCACAGTTGTTGAATATAGTCATTTATATAGTGGCAATAGATGATACATTTTTTAAATGAAGAGAGAAAGTTGTCATTAAATTAAAGGACACTCTTGACAGATATTAAAGAAATGGTTGAGGTCGTAATGTGAATAAAATTAAACTTTATGCTTCTACTAGAGAATTATTTGATATCCTTGGACAAAAAAAAATTGATATAAAAACTGCAAAAATACTGTCCTTAACTCACGTTCCATACAGTTCTACCTTTAGGAAGTTTATAAAATAAATAGCTGATTCTTTTTTTAACCCTTCGAATCTCACAAGCCATCCATGTACTAAAATGGGGAAGGGAGGATGAAGGGAGGATTTAGAGGAAATGTATACTCATTATAATGGAGGGAGAGTGAGTAAATATCTGATTGGAATCCAAAACATGGCGTCACAGGCAAATTAGACTTGACCAAATTTGAGTATATATACTTGTTCCCACGTGTGTGGCTTATAGTCAGTTTAAGTGAAATAATATCTATCATCAACGGGGGAAAAACGATTTTAACCAAGCTTGTATTTTTGTTGTGAGGTAATTTTATCCAAACTCACGATTTCATGAGGTAACTTTCTGTTCTTTTTTAAGATTATCATTTCGCTCGATAAATTTTCTTTCGTTGAATTCAAGTGAAATGAAAAGGATATAGTTGAAGTAGCATTCCCCTCCCAAACCCTCCTTAGTCCCCTCCTTAGTCGTTTATTGCCAGAGATGAGGTATTATGTCGTCGAGAATTATTAGCACACTTGGTCCAAATTGGAATCAAGCCATATCTCGTCTTCTTGCGCTTAGCGCGCTACTCTCTAGGGGGAGAGGGTGAATTGTGTCTAGTCGGGGAAAAGGGCATTTTGAGGGTGTGGTTGCTGGTAGATGTACCGCCATGGAAAAACAATCAAAGCTTTGATAGTGAGGTGCTTAGGAAGAATGAGTTAACCAACAATTAAATGGATAGCTTTAAATTTATCTAACTAATACGTTCAATATAAAGACTAGCTGCTACGGTGGCCGCATGGTCTAAGTCATAAGGCGTCACTCTCGTGTTACACTAGACTGCCGATTATGGGGAGATCAGTGTTTGAATCCCGGTTGGATATACTGAGTGTGGTTTTTAAAAGGTGTTTTCACTCTCCCTCCAAGAAAATTTGGATACACTTCCTCTAAATTCAACCTTCTTTATCCTTAACTCAATGGCATAATTAGTACATATGCATATAATCTAAACAGGTAATAAGACGTGGCGCTAAAATAAATAAATATATCATGGCCATTAACGACTTATCCTAAAGGTTGGAAATTGATTTGGTGGCTTAGAGGACGTTTATTTGCATTGGCGTGAAGAGATTATCGAAAAGCCAAGGGGGAAATCGCACTTGTAAACCTCACTTCAGTGGATCCGTCTAAAACTCAAATCTTGACTTTCTTATTCCCTCGGCATTCCAATCTATTGCATGTTCTGATACCTTGGCCTTCTTAACCACCAGTGGCCAGTTCTACCAAGAGAAAAGATGAGGAAATGTGAGAAAAAAAAGCTACCCTTAATGCACCCACTTGGTGTTGAACCCAGGTCTGTTGGCTCAGAGCTAAGAACGCTTGTGTGCACACCTAACTCTTGCCAATCGAGTATATCAATGTACTCTCCCCCCTCTCCCCTATTTACCCAACACCCCTCACTTGTGTGGTAAGCGCTTGTATAAAATGAAGATAAGAATCAAGATATACGTCTCTATGACACTTTATTAGATAATAAAAAAAGATGAGAAAGCCTATAGAAGAGGATTGGATGCAAAAGGAGTGGGGTGTAACAGTTCCCGAACTAAAGAGAAAATCATTAATAGATGAAATAAAAGAACGTAATGTCTTTACGGCACTTCTCTTTTGAAGAACCGGACAGGGGAGAGAGAAAAATAAAATAGAAAGGAAGACTTTCCTTCACCCCCTTTTTTATTCACTTTCTTAAAAAAAACTTGAAAAGGATGGAGTGGGGGTGGCGAGTTTTTGGAAGAAGGAAAGGTTGAATCCTAATAAATAGATAATTAATGAAGGGTGAGTAGGGCCGGCCCATTGGAACCTTGAGAAGGCCTTGTGAGAGAGCGAGAAAGTGAGAGTGATATTCTTCTCTCTCTCGCTTACTCTCGCTCGCTGTACAGATGACGTCATTGGCGGGAGCTCAAGTACCCGCTTGGAATTGGAATGGATGGGAAATGGGGGTGGGGGTCGTGTCGGCCATCTTTAAAAGAAGGAGGTCACACGCTCGTATTCTCGCCAAGTCTGAAAATGGAGAGAGAGAAAGAGAGGGGAAGAAGAAAGGTAAGACAGTTGTTATCGGAAGGACTTGTTCTTGTTTGATTGATGGAACACCACGCAATAGAAAAACAAATTGTTGGATATTTTAGGGTTTGTTTCTTTTTGTCTTCCCGCGTCTTTCTCACCTTTCGGGTTATCCGCATATTTACTTACACTGATGGAGTAAGTAGGGATAAGGAAGGTATAGTTGAGAGGAAACGGATCAGCATTTGCGTGAGAATAGAGGCGGAAAACCGTTCATGGAAAACCAACCTCAGTATGCCAACTGGGGATTAGAGCCTAGGCCTTTCCAACACCGAAAAACTTGACCAGACGAGACTTAGCCTTTTCCAAGCGCCAACCGACAGGCTTATTTGTTACTATTTCGCCAAAATAATAGCATGCGGACAGTAGGCGTTAGTTTCGTATAATTTTGGTTTTTGGCTGGTGACTGGTAGAGCTCGAGGTCATAGTTTTTGACTGGTTACACTAAGGTGATTTCTTCACTCACAGTCTCCACGCAACTTCGGGAGCGTTCACCAGACATTCTATCTTCCTCCATCCTACGGGGAACGCGGGGAAAATTGCTATCATCATTGTACAGTAGGAACATTCTTGGAAGAGCTGAATCTGACAGTTACAAAGTACAATAACATTAATCTCATATTATATTCATATGTGAGATAATATGTTATGCAGATGCCACTTCTGACAGATAATATCAATGCCGAAAAAACATTGAAATTAGTATAGTTTTTTTTGTGAATATTGAGAGAAAAATAGTTTTAATATGTTGTAAATATGTCTTCTTACCACTACGCCACTAAGTTATAGTCTGCTCGCTATTGAATAAATTGTAGAGTTTATAAACAAAATTAATATAGAGTAGCCAGCCTTGATAAAAATAATCACTAGACTAATCTTACAACTGTTAAAAACGAAACAATAGCTTGGTTTATGTGTACAAAGGAGATAGTATAACTCTCGTTAAGCTGGCATATAAAGTTATTTTCTTGGTGTCTTTACTATAATACTGTTATACTGCATTCCTTAATCTTTGTGCTACTTCCAAGTGAGCTAAGTTCGAGGAGATGAGTCATATACCTGATGAAGTATTTGTCACTAATGACAAGATCACATTCTTAAGACAAGCGGCGTTCGTTATTAACATTTATTGGTGATCAGTATCGATCTAGGCTTAGGTTTTATGACAGAAACTGAAGCCATGTCTTGACTCGTAATGCATTCAGCTAATTCTCAGGTATTAGTAATTTATATTGTTTAATCAGTAATATTACATACAGAGTGAGTCAATATTTGTTTCAGACCCACCTGGAGGTGATTCCTTATGAAAAAAATAAGAAATATATGGATGAATTTTTCCCGAAAGTGATTAATAAGGGAGTTATGAGGCCTTTAAAATCGTGTCAAAAATGCTTTTATGTAAACATATCAGAAACAACTTCCAGCTAAAACAACAAATCCCTGGATAATGTTATATTAAACTAAGATGTTAAACCTCTGAAAACTTTGTATGTTTGCATTCACGAGCTAAGTTTACCTGGATGACAGCTCGAAATGTTACTAGAAGTAATCCCTAATATATCACTACGCCAACAGCTGACATCTATCACTTTGGATGACTGTAATGAAAACAGATGGTATTAATGTGATAGCTAACCACAGTAATTTAGGCCAATATTATTTATATATTTATTTGAGGTTGGATACAAAGTTTATTTATAGTTTTATTCCACTTAAAAAATATTCACACCACTTCCACAAAAAACTTCTAACGAACATAGCTTCAAAATGGCCACTGACGAATCTAAACCATATGATTGAACATAGCGGTAAACAAGTTTTTTACAATGATGCAGACACGCAGTAGATGAAAATATTTTATTCAGTTAAATATTTCAAAATACAATAAAATAATCATAAAATCATTTATTGTATGTAAAAAAAATACAGGAATTTTCTATTCTGCAAGTAAATACGATGCTTGTATTAAAAGGTATTGATGCGTGCACTATATTATACATAATCAATAACGTTCCAAAACGAAAAATAAGTACTTTTAATTATGTTTAAAATACTGTTTCGAGTTGGATAAAAAGAAATTATTTAAAAAAATAAATTATTATGAGAAAACTTAAGTTAACATTATTTTAAATGTAATATATAATAGGTAATTAAAGATCTTTACATTTATAACAAAACTGTGATCTTTTACAAGTGTTGGCAACCCAAAAACCTAAACATATGATTTTCGAACTGTCATCCAGGTATCGTGAACGGAATATATTTTCATCCCCCTTCACTGAGTGAATGAGGGTTGTCACCAACCCTCTCTTCATCTTGCTACACTGCACAGTTGCCTGCCTAACTCTTAGGTGCTAACAACCTGTAATGAAATTAAACGTGAGGTTTTCTCGGAAATGGTGAACCCGAGAGAGTTCCAACACAACCTTTATTTTGTTTATTTAGACATGCTGATTAATAATTGTCATTAAAATCAATTAAATCTCATTGTTATAAAAAAATCAATGTGAAAAGAGGCTGACAAACCCTATTTAATCAGTGAAGGGGGATGATATTACCAAACAAGTTTTTAGAGGTTTAACATCTTAGTTCAACACAACACTCTCTAGGCATTTTTTGTTTTGGCTCACGTTTGTTCTGATACTTTTACAAAAATAATAATTTTAAGACGCGATTTTCAAGGTCTCATATCTCCCTTGATAATCACTTTCGGTAAAAAGTCGTCCATATCTTTCCTACTTCTCTTTTCATAATAAATCACCTCTTGGTGGTTCCGAGACCAATAACACAACTCACTCATTGTATATATATGAGGAAATTTCCAGGTCAGATTTAAAAAAGAATAAAAATATTTTAAGCTTCTTTTAAAATGTAACGATCTTTATTCGATAAAATGCACCTATTGGCAACGATCCCTGATAGTGACTTGTGAATACACTATTAATGTCTAATCTACATAGTCTGTATTCACCGCAAGACTTTTAAGTCCTTATTTTTACGCAGTAAGATTTTGATCTTACAGTTACAGATTGATGTGTACACCATGACAGGACCTGGTTGGACCCCTGTTTATTCTTTTCTCTATATACAGGACTCGAATCCTGGTCTCCCTATCATCAGCAGACCAGTCTTAACATCATAATAACGTCTTAGAATGTTCGACCACTGAAATGGGTTTTTAGTTATTGTAGGTCGCGTAAAATATAAACTCGTTTGTGCTCATGGGTTAAACTTATCAGTCGTACCAACAAATATAATTATTTTTTCCCTCTTGCACTGCGTCAGGCTCCCCACTCTGGCTATACGTATATCGACACTTGATGGTAAGGGCGAGGAAGGTAGTATTCAGGATGTGACTGTCTTCATCACAAGGGTAAGGGGTACATTAGGAAACCACCCTCAGCACATCAGTCTAGGAGTCAAGCCCAATTTCACCCATCACCGACAGACCCAAATCAGACGAGGTGACACCTTACTTCGCGTACCCACCGTTGCCGCTATTCAATCATGCTGACAAATTTTTCTAGCAAATAGTCAATAAAAACTCATTGCGACTTGGCTGATTATTCCCCTGCAGCCTTCATTTGTAGAAGCTCTGAGTAATAACATTCTTGTAGAGGGGTAAAAAAGAAGGAAAATTAAAACGTTAAAAGCATAAGAGATGGTGAGGGATAGAATGGAGGAGGGGGAGGGGGGAGGAGTTCAAGAAAACGTCTCTGGCGTGTAAATATGAGAGAATGTAAGTGTGTGTACTCAAGAGGAGTAGAGTTGACACAGGACCGGACCACACCTTCACCCCCTCCCCCTCCTAGTTGGGGGGTCCTTTGCCCCCTTTTCTCCCTAACACAACACACTCTCTCCTACTAGCAAATAGCGCGCAGGAAGAGTTCACTTAGCGGCCTTCTCGCAGAGATTACATTCCCTGTATCCTCCACTCTGGAATTAGGATACTTTCAGGCTTCAATCCTCTCGGCTTAGAACACTTTCAACCGATGATCCTGTGGAATTAGGATACTTTAAGGCTTCAATACACTCAACTCTGAACATTTTCAACCGATGATCCTCTGGAATTAGGATACTTTCAGCGAAGAGTTATCTCAACGTAGAATTATTTCAACCGACGATCTTTTGAAATTAAGAAACTTTCAGCTCAGGATCCTCTCGATCTAGGACCCTTTTAACTGAAGGTAATTTATAGTAAGGATCCTTTCAACTGACGATTCTCTCTATTCAGAATCATTTAAACTAACGATCCTTTTTAGTTAAATCCTTTCCATTCATAAAATTCTTGACGAACTACACTTTTATCTCAAGATAATTTAAAATGAATACCTTTTCAACCAAGTATTCATTTTGCTGAAGGATCTTTTCAAAAGTAGAACATTAATAGGTCAGACGCTCATTCAACAGGATGGGGCTTGACCCTTTCCCGCTACATAAATATTTATGTCGCCTCTGTTTTTCGTCTAGACCAAACTCGCAACCAGATCCATGATTATTTGCACCCCACATACCTTTTAATGAACCAACATGCAATGCAGACAGATGTTTAAAAATATAAACACCTTATAAATACACCATTTGAAACTGTAAAACATGATTTGGTAAAATGTAGCATGTGAAGTTTGTGTAATGAATTTGAACTCCTTCGTTGATAAGGATCAGTTCCCAAAAAAATTATTAAGTTTAAAAAACAAATAAGCACGATATTTGGGAGTGCATATAGTTGCAAACATTTTGCTTTCGTCTATGAAAAAGAATAAAACACCCGCAAGATCACGCCTTAAGGACACGAATTTTTGTTTTCAAATATGAAAATGACTTCTTCATAAGATTTAAGGGCACCATCCTCCTGGAGGTAAATTGCTCCAAATGCGATATTTTTAGGGGAATGAACACGTTTATGCTTCAAAACAAAGCAAAAACCTCAAACCACTAAACATTCTATCTTGTGGGCATAACTACAAATAATTATATTTGTTTATGAAAAGCTAGGTCTAGTTTCATATACTTTTCAATTGAGGTATGATAAGCTTTGAAACTTTTATTTGGCTTCGGAACAAATATCAGCTTCGACTTCGCTTCAAAGAAAAATCTAGCTTCGAAAATTTCGAAGCTTCGCCATCAATGATATTGACAGGTAGAATATTCAATTTGTGATCTATTATTGCCACTTTTAGTTGTTAAAAATGATTAAAGAAACGAAAAAATCTGAGGTAATTTAATTTAAAATTGTAGTAATAACCTGGTTAATCATAATAAAACAAAATATTACAAAAAAATGTTCAATACAACATTTTGCAAGTAGTTTTAGGTCATAAAATATATAATTAACAATATAAAATTATTTATAGCATAAAACAACTTACAAAAATATTCGAACTTTGATCCAGCTTCGAGAATATTTAATCTATTCGATTGGAATTCGCTTTGAATTGAAAAAAGTGGTCTTCGCATATCCATACTCTTCACCTTAATAACAGAACTGTGGCAATTCGCATGGAAAAATAGTTGAAAATTATCTGGTTTTACATTTTCACACATATTTTGTACTTTATCTAACACAAAATCTAAGGTTGTTCATGATATAGAAATAATCCTGGAGGTTTATTTCAAATTCACTTTGAGGTAGACCATATTATTAAATAACGAACCACTATCCAAATAGTGCTAGACAGTTGAGCGTCTGCAATGCGTTTAAACGGTACTAAAGACGTCCCTAAAAAATTCCCACCAATGCTGTGAATAAAAGGTCTCAAATATATATTAAAAATAGAGAGGGTTAATCATAATCATAATCATCAACTGTTTACATTCTGTGGCCGGGTCAGTTTATTAAAATTCCTCCATCTTCCTCTATCTTTACACCATTCTTATTCTTTCACTTGAACACTTTCTGTTATCTGCTCCTCTCTTCCTTTTCTTGGCCTCCCTTGCGTTATTGTTCCCACATATATCATTTCCCACATTTTATTTGGCCTCCTCTCTTTTTACATTTTCATTACACGCCCATACCATCTCAATCTTACTTCCTCTACTATCTCATGTACTCCCTGTACCCCAACTCTTTCCCGGATAACTTCATTCCTAAACATGTTTCTCCTTGTGACAGCTACCATGCTCCTCACAAACTTCATTCTCATGGCGTCCACTTTCCTTGCATCTCTTACATTCATTGTCCATGTTTCTGCTGCATATGTGACAAAACACTAAGTACAAAGCACGCCTTGTAGACAACACTTCCTTACTCTTAAAGGGGAGTTCCCTTCTCCATAGCGGAAGAGGTGAGTCGTATTGTTTTGTATAATCTCAATTTTCTGTTTACTATAGAAAGGTAATAAGAAGTTTGATCTACTTTTTGTTAAGATGGAATCAAAACTGATTTTTTTTAGCTCAGTCCAGAGTAGTTTTAATTAAAGTGTATCCTTTATGATTGAACGAGCTTGACACAACTTCTCACGATGAATTCTAGTCCTGTTGATTAAAATTCAGCCTCTTTGTACTTCTATGTCAGGCTGGCGAGATTAAATCTTTATTAGCCAGTTCTAACACAAAATTTGTCAACAAAAACAAATACATTTTTGCATATTTTTAACTGGATAAACCTTTGAGAAGGTATAAAACATAAACGTAAAGTGGTCAACATCGCTAAAAGCAATATTTATGTCTTGACATGTGAATACATTTAAGTCTCGATTTTATAACTTTTTGAACTATCAGATAAGGATATTGCTCTGGCCACCAGAGTACCGTAGCTCTAACCACTATGCCATGGGCATGGTCTTATGTTTGAATCACACACCTGCACCAGTGTGGAAACATGGACTATTGTCAAGTTCGTTTAGTCTGGAATAAGGATGACTGAGAGGTCGGGGTCAAATCCTAACCAGGTGTTCTAAGTTGTTTTTTAAATGGCTTCCTACTATCACTCTTCTAAAATGTTGGTACATTTACTCTAAATTCTAGCCTCCCACACCCATCCTCTTTAGTAAGTTATAACCTATTAATATTATTAGTCGTCATAACCGAGCAATAAATTCCAAAGTCAACTTTCTTGTTTGTCCAAATCACAGGGTTTGTAGTTAAGCACAGATACATTTCAGGCATTTTGTGATTTCTGTGAAAATCTACAGCTTAAGACTTTTTTAAGAGACTTCAAAAACTTTTTTAATGACATCGGGAACTCTGTTATTATTAGTGCCCATAGATTCACCTATTAGCGTCAGCTATATTCAGAAACCCGCATCTGAAATAGAATAGCCTAAGACGGCGTTTTTCAACCCGTGTGTCGCGGGAGTTTGGGGGAAGGTCGAAAATAGACGAAAACATAAATTTAGGGAATAAAAATAAATCTATGGAATTTCGTGATCAATTATATTTTTAAAAATAGCACAAGGATTATAATTTTAGCTGTTGAACTTTTACATTACAATCTTAATAAGCATTTTTATTTCTCATATCAAGATCAAGTATTGTGATCGTGAAAAAAAATCGACCTCAAGATCATGATGAATATTTACTCTTTATGTGAGTACTAATAAAAAAAAGTGGATTTTACATTTATGTTTGTCCCCAACCATGTCTGTTTGTCTATTTGTCTGTCCCTGACCATGTCTGTTTGTCTATTTGTCTGTCCCTGGCCACGGATCCAAAACAGTTGGATGGATTTTGTTCAAACTTGATATTTAGATTTTATATGGTTGTACCACAACATTTTTTACCCTGGCCCATCAATTATGAGTAGTACGGTTTGAGTTTTTTTTTATTTCCAAATTTTTTGGACATGGCTATAACAATTTTGTTTAAAATTCATATCTTGGATATGTTTTACATGACAAATAACACTGTAAAATTTGTTTTTGGGCCAAGATTTGTCCAATGAGACATTTCTGAAGATTCTAAATATCTCAAAAATAGCTCTAATGAATCCCATTTTGGTGCACTTAGAAAGTTGTTTTTCTAAAGGTTTTCCCAATCTTCCTCCACACAATTTTTGATACATTTATCTTCCTCCTACCTAATCCACTGGCTCAAATAAATACCAGATGGGTCGTGGGACTGTTAAGTGTCAGCGACCTTCCTCCTAATAGAGCGGACTTTTCCGACAGATAATATTCGAGCAACCTATTTACAAGCTGTTTATCAGCAGACATGATGGCTGGCGCTTTAACCAGAACAAATTATGTTCTCTATTGCTCGCCCAAGTAGCCGAGCGGAAATATAGGCTGACAAAACAAGGTCTATGGTTCAGCTCCTGAACAGCTATGATCCTGGTTTCAACAGTTCAAATTTATTTGATCTATTAAAACTAAGACTAATTTTTTTGTGTTCACGACCTACCACCCGTCCGGGAAACATAATTTCTTCTAATAAAGGAAGATAGAATTGAAAGAAATGTACACACGTTTTATGTGACCAGAGAATAGCAAACAATATTTTTTTAAATATCCTCAATACACCCTACTGGGATTTGAGCCATGACCACTCCCGGTCACCTGCGAAATTCAGACAAGATGGCAACGCTTACTTTGATCTCAGAACTACTAAATTTCACACCAGTGGGCACGCGGACAAAAGCGTTAATCGTGACAAGAGTAGTTTGCCTGCTGCACCTTTGGAACATTTCCTTTATTTACATTTAAGAAATTGGCAATCCTATTTACTGTTGCTTTTTTTTGTAGTGAAAAGAGAATAAACAAAATCATAATCTTGCCTGAGATAATTGTGGAGCACAGTTTGAAAAAAAAGCTGCCTAAGCTACCATTGCGGTCACGTGCATCACAGCCGAATCTTCAACGCTAATTCTCATAAAAACTAAACAACTTTGTATACTTGAAATGGAAAGATATTTGCGGTTAGCTCAGTAAAACATCAACTATTCAAGAACTTACGAAAAAAAACCAATGCTAACAAACACGATAATATCGTCATTTTTTTTATTACCGCTATCCTACCAGTGTTACATTGATTTTTGTATATAATAAAGAAATGAATTAAACGCATTCATTTGTTTTTAATTATCACAAAATGTGGTGGTTAGGGTGGAAAGGTGTGGTAATTTGACTATCTACCTGGGTGAGGGAGGGGG
>CABFVX010000916.1:167875-184228 GCA_902151425.1 Timema shepardi
CACTCTCTCTCTCTCTCTCTCTATATATATATATATATATATATATATATATATATATATATATATATAAGCCACACACACACATATATATGTTTTTTTTTGTGGTTTTAACAAAAAAATCTGTTCCATCAATTAAAAAAAATTATTAGTCGTTTCACTCATTTGTAGCTTACTCTAAAATATTTATCTTTGTGAAATAAAATTAATATCTTATATTCATCATATAAAACGATTCCCAGATATCCAATTTGGACTAAATCATAAAGGCAATTATCAAAAAAATTTAAAATGTTAAAACATCTGTAATAAGTTAACTATCCTTGAATTAATTTATTTGAAAAAAATCATGCTACACTAATACTTATCATGTAAAATAATCCTCAGAAGCCATTTAAAAACGAATTATTATAGCTATTTTTCATTTTATTTTTTTATTTTTCGAATATTTGCCCCTAAATGATTTTTTTTAAGAAAAACAATTTTTGTAATAATATATTATGTGTAGAATATTTCCCAGACACACATTTTGAACCCAATTGGTATATACATTTTTAAAAGCTTTCAAATATTAAAAAATGATTAATCACTAAACTACCTGCAAACGAAGGTTTACCCAAAAAACAAGTATTCAATGTTATTTATCATTGCAAGATACCCATTTTAAACAAAAATTTAGAGACAATTTTGAAATTTTTTGAATTTTTATAAATCTTTTGATCGTTAACTACCTTTTATTTAAAACCAAGAGTAAAAATTTAAAAAAAAGTTAATGTTAAATATTTTTTATAAATATGATAATTATCCTAGTTGGAAATTTCATTACATTATTCACTAAAGTTTTGCTGATACTCTGAGGCTTATCCACATATTATCTACACTAACGGGTTAAGGGGAATGAAGGTATAATTTGAGATTAAATGCATCCGCATTAAATAGAAAGGAGAAAATCATTTTAAAAAACTCAATGCTTTCGGCCAGTATTTGAACTCCGACCTCCCGGTTTCGGCAACCTTGTCTAAATAAACTCTGTATCAAGTCCGGGTGCCCTCCGATGTAAGTTTCTCTTTAATTCGATGTAGGGCAGCCTGGATATGGCTAGATTTAATTACTGTATTATTAATTATATTTATTTCACTTTTTTCAAGTATGTTTTTTATCTCAGATGGATATTCTGATCGTATGATTTCGAGGCTGGCTGGGGTTCAATGGTGTTGCATGTGTTGGGCCTAAAGAGCACGTGTGACTTTCATCAGATGGGGAGTGTACATTGAATGTGTGTGCGCGTGTGTAGGCACATATTCGTCCCAGTTCTTGCCGTGCATATTAGTGCACGTAGCGGAAATAACAGGACCAAACCATTTATAGTCTTGGCGACGCCGCACGTAGCGTGAAGTGGTTGATCATGAATGGTGGGGAACTTTGGAAGGAACCCTTGTTCGTTCCCAGATAGTCCTGAAGGGGACTATATTCTCTCTACCCCATTTCCCCTTGAGAATATAAACATGATTACTGTGTCTACTCGGCCCCTGCGTAAAGTTTGGCTCTCATTAAGAAAAAAAAGCTTCTTTCTATGCCTAACATGAGCGATGTTTCTATATTTGATTCAGTTGATAAACTTGTACTGAAATAATCATGGTCGCTATCACGAATCAACTAGTTATTATTAAATGTACAACGAGCTATCATATGATCATGGTTTTCATCCTTGTTTTAGGAAAAAGTTAACGTTATTTTTACCCGCAATCTTGTGGTCAAACTGTCTAGCTCATCTAGTTTGGTTTTAGTTGACAGGGAGGTTGGGGTTCGAATTCCAGCTGGATATAAGCTAGTAAGGTTTTTTTTACTAAATTGTTTCCTACTCTTCCTATGTGCAAAAGCAGAATCATTTCCTCTAAATTCATCCCTATTTCATTAGAGTAGTTAATATAATATATTCTTGTATACGGGTAGTCAGACTCGCTGGAAAAAGATAAAGAGATTTTACCAACAAAACTAACATTCCTTTCAGAAAATGCTTTGTGTTTGTCTAAATTTAAAGTTTAATGAACTCGTACATTTTAAAAAAAGGCATTTTTTCCCCTTAAATTATGATAGAATTAAGATATAGTTAAATACCCTTCCTTTAGGTTTTTTCTTTATAAAAACAGATATTTTATTTAACATTTTTTGAAAGACAAAATTAAATTCCTCTTTAATTTCTCTGAAGTAGGCTATCCCTGTACTGTAAGCTCTGACCTGTGCTACTACCAAACTATGCACAATTTTCCTTGATTGTTACTTGTTTTGTTAACTGTCATCATGATAGCTAGTAATACACACGATTATAGTATTATTATATACTTAATTCAGTACTGAATTCACTACCCAAACATCATGTGCAGTATGTACAGATCATAACATTTGATATCCTCCATGACACACGAACACACTCTTTCTTTCCCCTCTCCTTCATCCTTTCTGTCCCTCTATCTCTGCTTTTCTCCCTCCCAAGAAAATAGAAACGTCTGCGGATGAGCCACAAAATAGCAACTTGGAATAGTAACACTTCTAACACTTCTAAAACAGCTGACCCATAACACACACAAAAATGCATAAATAAACCAAACTAAAAATCTTACAATGTATGCACCAACTTTGATCGTTCTAGTCTAGCCCATATGTGCCAGTCTAAGCTCACCATTTTGGTTGTTTTATAATGGTCGTAATTGATATAATTCCGATTTTTAGTTTTTTTTCAATCATCTCACACCTGCGTCCCATTTCCCACGCTAACCTATCAGACAACGCTCGTAATGTCTCATATTTCTTTGTCTGTCTCTCTCGATAAGATGCCAACTCTGATGAGAGCCCGTCACTACCTTTATATTTAGCTCTAATCGGAATTACCCTAAATTAGTGGTTTTTTAAAGTCCTTCTAATTAGTTGACCTATGGTAGTGTTTACTTTTGTATTTAAGATTAGCCTTCTTTGTTTGTAATTGCCAAAGATAATTAAGTATCTTTATCTGTTCAAGATAGTGTAAAGTGTTGTAAACTATGTCCAACTTCCGGTTGTAAGACAACGTGTGGGATATTTATAGACAAGCACTCTAGTGTTTGTTGATCAAATATAGAAAAACAACCGAAACGTCCAGTCAAACAAAAATATGTTTTGATTTATCTGTGAAGTCAACGAAGCACTTTATGAGATTACATTAACGTATATTTTAGAAACTAGCTTAACCTAAAGCAGCAATCCTTCACGCTGAAACTCTAAATGCTTCTTCATTAAGCTTTCAAATATTTGCATGCACTGAAATAAAAATATGGATAGAACCAGGATAAACTAGACCTATAGTTGGCCTTCGTGACCACTTAGTCACAAGACCCAGTACAATAAATAGTAAATGTAACAGAACTAGAGACACGTAATTATTATTTTTTAAATGTTTGTAAACGTGAAAAACATTCTGACAAGCACGAACTTTGAGCACGTTTTCTTTTTGACACCACCGTCTCAAACGGCCTTCATTTTGTAGGCTACAACCAAACCACCGTAGCGCTTCAATGTTGTCCAACCTTGCTAATAGCTAACACACCTTGGATAAATTAATCACTCTTCCTTATTTACCATTTATAATTGTCTCGTGTTAATTTATCTCTTTGTCCGACACCTTGGTTCGACCGATAGCACGTCTGCCTACTGAGGTAAGGGTGCTGGATTCTATTCCCGAAATAATAAAAATAAATTATTTGTTACGTTTTTACAGTTATAGATTAAAGGCTGGGAAACTGAACGTGGTATCTGTTCAGGAATTAATCTAGCTTGTAAGGCTTGTGCTTATATAATAAATTGATCCAGAAATTGAACGGTAAATATCCCTAATTGAAAGTCCTGCTAGTTCTTATTAAATAAAATAATTTTTATTCTGAGTCAAGAAACCATGCAAAATCACTATCATTATCACCATCTTATTAACGACTTAATCTAAGGGGAAAGGTTAAATAAAATGTTTTCAAATGAAATTCTTTTTCACTATCATAGAGAAAGGTTCGGAAAATCATAACTAATAATTACCTTATACAACACTTCCTAGCCTGGATTCAAAATTTGACCTTCCCGTCAGAGGTGACCTTGTGCATTGTAGTCCTTAAACTGCATCCACGTAGTAATAACATGAAATAAGGTGCAATCTCATCTGGTTTTCCATTTACCAGGGGGTTGGGGTTTGAATACCTTGACTGGGTATTCTGAATGTTTTTCAAAATTGTTTCTCACTCTCCCGCCACCAGATTCTGGGTACATTTACCTTAAATTGTACCTTAATCTAACCTAAATCAATAGTATTGTTAAATACCTTTAGCTCGTAAAGAGAGTAAGATGCGTAGCACGTAAAGAAGAAAGAAAAATAAAGCTTTAAATCACGCGTCCTCTGATACGAGAAACAAAAGAGGTTTTGTGATGGTTTGGATTCACACAGCCTTAAGAGGGCCACCTAGCAGACAATGAAATGTGTTACGGACGTCTAGAAGTTTCGCATTATTTAAGAATTAATTTGCTATTTCAAAATATTATACCACAGTATATAAGTACCTACACATGTAGGATCAAACATATTTACAAATCTTTGTTCAGTAATTTAAAGCAAATAATGAAAAAGGGGAAACTAGCTAAGTTTCAAGGACATTTCATGCAAAACGCCTCAGCTCTGAGATACAAATTATTGGTTAGAAACAAACAGATGATATAGTTTAAACAGGGACGCAACATAACATTTTAAGATAATTGAAGATTATTTCGGTTTCTTTGAAGATTCATAACTACCATTTACATAAAATATGTTCCACTTAAAGTAAGTGGCGCCCTTAAGAATGATGGGTGTAGAGGTGTGTGTGTATTGGGGGGGGGGAGGAGAGATACAATAATTAAAATACTTTAACATAGATATATAAGTTTTAACCTGATCATTTGACATTAACATTTTGAATTATGGCAGGTGACTTTCTTCTCAAATTCGTAAAGTTTTGATTCAACACAATAAGTACTTTCCAGTGGGTGTTTATAGTCTGCTAAGGCTAGAAGGTAGACTGTCGTCAGTCATCTTTTGATGTAATAATTATAACATGTGACGATGAAACACGATTATGCGAGTAATATTATGATTGCTGTAGAGCAGGAAACGTTAGTTTAAATGAATAAATAACTAATATTATTGAACAATAGCAGTCAACTATTAAATATTTGATTTAGTACAAAATACAAAACTTGATGCTATCATTGGATTTTCTATATCCTTGATTTTTGGTTCCTGAACGTTTACATTTTGTACAAAAGTATTCTGTAAATATTATGATTGTAAGAGTAAAAACTTATTCTTGTCAATGGTGACCTAGTGTATTGTGAGTCTAACACCTTTGACCTCTCTACCACCACTATGGGCCCACCAATCTCGACAAATAATATCTGCTACGCTCCAAGAATTTTGCAAACAACTAATTTAACAATTACTAGAATATTGATGAATTTGAGACATTTAACTGCTAATTTTATACAGTAGACCTTTATATAGGAAAAAAAAAGTTAATTGAAGAATTAAGAAAGCTGATTAGAGCACATGTCTTAGCAGCTTATCCCTCTCCTAAAACATTGAATTGAGTGAGCTTTAATTCTGTTTTAATCACTAACTTTTACATGACTTCACACTGGTCAGTCTTATTAAACACATTTAATTACTCTAAACTTTAATCTGTGTTTTCTGAAAAACCTATATATATATATATATATATATATATATTTATTCTCATGAAAATTGGACTGTATCATGTATTAATTTAGTATATTAGGTTTGGATTAATTTTATTTTAACTTCCGGTGGGATTTTTTTTTACAGGTGAGCTGAATCGTTATTGGCCATTCTGTATAACCAGTTACTTGGTACTAAGCTCCCCGCAGAATGGAATCTGATTGGTAAGTGTTTCGAGATTGCCTGATTAAAACGTTTAGGAAACTATCTCGAGTCACTATAACTCTCTTCTTACCACGGCCAACAAGACCTTGGTGAGTATAAAGGACAACTGACATAATCAAGGTTTGTCGAACTGTCCAGAGTTGCAGACGTTTCGGTTAGATGACTTATTCATGAATAAAAATAATTAAAAAAAACAAGAGCAGGAAGGATCTTATCAGTTTCTTTAGTCGATTTGTAAAGTAGGTCCGGTGAAAAAACCTACCCGATCATAGTTCATCGCTCTACAGTAACCTTAAAACGCAGATGGGAAACTAAACACACATACACACAACGGCTTCATGGACACAAAAACATGCTCACACACTATTATTTTATGAAACGTTATTATTTTCGATGAATAGTCTTGTAGATAAAAATAAACAAAGAATTAATAATCTATTTTTCCATCTGGGTATAATAGAATATGCTACCAAGGAGCGCGGGCACATAAAAGCGCAAGCAAAAGGTGGGTACAAAACAGCGCAAATGATCGGGGTACAAAATAACGCAGGTACATAAGAGCGTAATTCTAAATTGCCTTAAAAATTTGAGTGTCTGTTTACTTTCTTTTGTTTGTTGGGAGGAATGCATGGGCTACTGGAATTAACAGCTGCTGTCCAACTTCACTCTGTGAAACCTGATTGCTCTCTAACCTAACCTAACCTAACACAACATAACCTACTCTAAAAGCTCAATACCAGTAACTTGAAAGCCACGTTAAGGCTGATGGCGCAATCTGTACAATTGCTGCCCAGTTCAACACAAACCCCCTTGCGCCGTTCTAGAAAAGAAAGAGGGCACTATCCTCTATAAGGTCACTAAACACTTGCGCGAGCTGTCAACTATACACGTGCGCTCTTTTGTGTTGCCCTATTTTGGGGCCACGAGGTTGTGCTGTTAAGTACCTGCACTGTTTTGTACCCGTGATCTTTGGGGCCGCAACCGTATAGTAGCCTATGCATGCCCTAGGCCCTAACCACCTTCATCTTCCCCCTACCCCAAAAATAATTTCATCACTCAGTATATCTCAGTTTTATATATGGATTAGGAATTGGGGAGGTTTAATTAGAGGAAGTGAACCCGCATTTGCGTGGAGGGAGAGTGGAAAACCATTTAGGAAAAACCACCCCCAGTTCATCCGACCGAGATTCGAACCTCGATCTCCCCGTCCTCAGAAGTCGAGCTCAACACGACAAGCGTGTTAGCCAACTACGCCACCGAGGCGGGTCACATCCATTAAGATTAAAAATGTGTCGGGCCTACATTGGTAAGCGCGTGCGATCTAAATGTCAAGCTCGTCTAGTCTGGTTTGCCAACTATTGGGAGGTCGCTGCTCAAATCCTAGCGGTGTACTGATTTTTTTTTTTTTTACCTAAATGGTTTCCCAATCCCCCATCATGCGTTTACTGGTACAATTCCTCTAAAATCATACTTTACTCATCCCTACTATATTAACTTAACTACATACGGATAGCCTGTGCAGGAGTAAGAAGTGGAGAAAAATAAGAAAAAAATAATCAGAAAATATTTTTAAAAATGACAACGCACATCAATAAAATATTATTATATTTATAAAGTGACGTTGAAATATATATATATATATCACCTGTCTTATAATAAAATATTACAGAAATTAAATATTTCCTTGTGAAACGCTATTCTCGGTATTTTCTTATATTGAANCCCCCCCTAGTATCTTCTAAGTAACATTATTACAAACATTTCTGGGTAGTCAATTCTCCTTGTTTCATTATAAATAACAAGCTACGTCAAGAAATAACGACAACAGCGCGTTGGTGCTACAACGGACCATTGGCGTCGATATATTTATAGACGTTTAATATTCGTCAATTAGACTTGAAAGAAAAGTAGTAGTGATGTTTCTTTATATAATGGTTACGGGTTACGGTGTATTTTAAATGCTAAAATACAATATCTAGCCTTAACATTAAAATAAAATTATGTTACTATTAAATTGTAATATGTATGATCTCATACACTGTAAAAGGATATGTGCTAGAGATTAAGATGAGGTAAGAGGGAGGGAGAAGTGAAAAAAAAAAAGAACTTACATCCCTTAAATGTCATTCACCCTCTTAAAAAACAAGGTCGATCTTTGGTTTCACACCGTTGACAACACAATGCATTAGTAACTGTAGTAATCATTCTGAAAGCAAGTTCTTGTGAGGGAAATAAAGGTTATGAAGAAAGGTTTGGAAAAATGAATGGGGGAGGAACACAGGCCTTTCTTTTGTCATCTTGGGAACCATTAGTAGACGTCAGTTCACGCATCAAAACGAAACATAGGCTGCCAGTTTATAGGCACAGAGAGCCTTGATTTTATATATTGTATTTACAAATAGGAGTAATTGCATCCGCTTTTAGGGCTTAGATGGACATTTTGGTTTCTTTTCTCTTTCGTCAAACTCCAAGCGAACGCTTGTGCGATTTAGTTCACCCCTATCGAAAATGGACGAGAACATTAGCTAGCCCGCTTTGGTTCCAAATGGAAGGAGTTAATCTCATAATAAACTAGACTTCCGATAGCGGGAAGGTTGAGGTTTGGATCCCGGTCGGGTGTACTGAGAGTGTTTTTACCCAAAAACTGTTTTACACCTTCTCTCCATCTAAATGCGGGTACACTTCCTCTAAATACACCCTTACATATCCTTAACCCACCAGCGTAATTAATACTTAGGCGTATAACCCTAACAGGTAGTAAGACGCGCTGATAAAAAAAAAGTAACAACTTTAAGAAGAAAATTACGATTTTGAAGTATAAAACAATAAAATTATATTTTTTTGTAGGCTGTAGTCACTGACGGATTCAAATGTATTGGAATAATAATCTAACGTGCTATCTCTGAAACCACAGTACAGGAGTTAAAAATTAACTTCATTTTATAACAGGCACAATATTTGAACACTGGACCTTCATTTCATCACTGTGAAAAGGAAATACTAAACTCACTATTGCTAAATATTTTGTCCGAGTCAGGAAACAAAACCGGACTCTTAAATCACTGGCCTAGACAAAAGTGCTACCTACAGAGAAAAGGCGTCGATTATTTATTATTATTATTATTATTATTATTATTATTATTATTAGAACCACGTCTTACTTCCAGTTCGGGATATAGTCTATTATTCTTTTGATACAGATAAATCAAGAAAATTTTGAGCCGCTAGTTCTTTTCCGGACACCGCGTCTTATTACCCGTTCGATCTATTAGAATTTAGAAATATAATCTATATAAATGTACTCACACGTGGGGAAGATGAGTGAGAAATCACCAAGAAAAATCACACCTCACTACACTCGAACAGGTTTACCATTTTGACCTCCCCATCACTGGCAAATCCAGGCAAGGTAAGACTATCACCTTTGTCCGCATGTCCACTGGTGTGGGAGTTTCTTTAAAGTTTATAATTATAAATTGTTTAAATGTACCTTATAAAAGACAAATTTTACCCAACCTCTCAAATATTTAGAAAAACAAAAAATATAATAATAAAAATAATAACAGGGAATGTCCCTTCTTAATATAATCTGACCAGTAATTACTTTTTTTAATTAACCAAATTGTTTTCTTAATCCAAAGTCTAGTTTAACACCCTCTGTGGTTTTTATACTTTGTGGTCAGCTAATGTTAGTTACTTTTAATAACCATGTATTTTTTCTGTATTATAATTTTCTTTTCTAATTATCGACAGTATGTGGTAATTTATCGCAACTAATTGCTTCTCCTTTCTCTCTTCCCCCTTTTCACCAGAAATAATTGGATATAATAAAACTGTTACACTCATTTTACATTTCAAAGCTTATAATTTGCAGCTTTTACGAATTTAGCTTAATAATTATAATAAATAATGGAAAGTAGTTCTGTTAAAATGTAGGTCTTCTACTTAAAAAAAAACACTTAAGATTTATAGCTCATAAAGGTGTCATTAATCTCCAGTGTTAAAAGGACGTTGATGTCGTACCAGTTAAATTCTTTTGTTGCAACTGTTCACAAGCCATTAACAACCATCCGTTATTACTAACCCAATGTCTCGCGCATGTCCGTAGTGAACACGTAGAGATTAAAAAACAACTGCTTTGTTGAATTTTTTGTTTCGTGTTCGCACCATTTTTAATAGCCTTGTAATTTTTTTAAAATTCTTTCCCTTTTGGGTTACAGGAAATTTCCTCGCTTTATTTCTAGGTAAAAGAAAATGTATATTTTACTTTAACCTGTTTTTTACTGTACCTATTTTTTTAAATTATCATATAGACTGAAGTCATGACTTAGTGGTTAGAAAGGCTGACAAATCATCTGGTAAATTTAATGCTTATAGTAGAGTGTAGGGTACACCCGAAAAGTGGTGTTTTTTCAGTTTTATAGCAAAACCTTTTTCTGCCAAAATAAATAAAATAATTCTTCAGTAGAAACATAGAATTTAATTTTATACTCATGGTGATATCAACAGTTTTTGAATATCTGTCATGAGTATAAGACATCAGATGACAATCTTTTTAAACGAAGAGAAAAAGTTGTCATTAGATTATAGAGCTCCCTTGACAGATATTCAAGAACTGTGGATATGTCCATGTGAAGAAAATTAAATTCCAAGTTTCTACTGAATAAATATTTGATTTACTTAGACTAAAAAAGTTTTGATATAAAAACTGCAAAAACACATTTTCTCACGTCTCCTACACTTCCACATTTTTTGTTTGTTTTAGTACAGCGTCTTACTACCCATTCGGGCTTTACGCTTATGTACTAATTATTACGCTAGTAGTTTTAGGGATGAGGAAGGTTATATTTATAGGAAGTGTACTCACATTTTTGTGGAGAGAGAATGGAAAACATTGTTGGAAAACCCCTTCTCAAGACACCGGCCCAAAGTTTGAACCTCAATCTCACCGTCATCGGTAACCTAGTCTACTGTGAGAATAGCGCCTTAGATCATTTAGCCACCGAAGCGGGTACTTCCATCTTAAATGTTGATGTTCAAGACTAGGTTTTTTATTAGTTCAGTGTGTATGAGCTTGTCCTACTGTACATATTTTACTATTTCTGTTGCTGGTGATGAGTGTTAACTTTTGCTGCCCTAAGTTAAGTTAGTTTGTAAGTCTATGTTTGTGCTGTACCCATAGTGGAAGAGCGATCTGTTAACCCCAACTCCATGCTTTTATGAGCCTCACGAATAACTTATACCCTACATTCGTGCGGTCATCTTAGTAGATCCATGGCGAGCCCCTCCCTCTCTGATTTCATATTAATGTCTGTTCCGGAGGAGACATGACTCATTTAGAGAGATGGTCTCTCTTCTCCTATCGGACATTAACATGGACCAAACCGGTCCCGCCATATTTGTTACGCCTCATAACTGGGTAATTACAGTAAGACCATTTTTTTAAACTTCTTTTTTCATTCCTAAAAAACACGCAAATATTCACAAATTTGTTTCACAGAACATTAATTAATTTATAAATTTACCCGAACCTGTGGGTACACGGCATGATTGACAAGACCACTTAGTCTAGTTTGCCAGTGACAGGGAGGTCGTGTTTCGAAACCAGGCCGGGTGTACTGATAGTGTTTTATCCTAGATGCTTCCTCACCCTTCCTCCACTTAAACAGTGTTTTATACTAGATGCTTCCTCACCCTTCCTCCACTTAAACGTGGTTACATTTCCTCTCAAAAGTTCTTCCTTTGCTCATTTCCATCCCATTGATGTGTAAGCTAATACGTATAAATCGAACGGGAAATAAAAGCGGTAAAAAGAAATTAATAGTAAGCTAAATTTAATTTTTAGCACACCGATGAGAATCTTTGTTTATATTGGGACGCTAAACCTTTTTAACGGTGATGATTAGGTATGTATGAATTAACGTTGGGAGAAATGGAATGTTGTGAAGGTTCTAGATTTGATTTTTTTTATTGCATCTTACTACCTGTTCAGGTTATGCGCATTTGGATCTCTCATTTTTGTGAGTAATAAGCCAATATAATAGTTTGTATTAGATAGTTTATGTTAAATGCCCCAGATTATAGAAAACATATATTTAACTCGTGGCAAGCTGATTGGCTACGAAACTAAGCTTTTAAACTCCCTCTACGGTGGTCGCGTTGTCTATGACGTAAATATGGCAACGACTTGGATCTTTATTTACGAGTAAATTTAGCTTCAAATCTTAAATCAGGGGCACTGTGAATGGAGGGATGGGGGTTCTCGTCTGCCATTGATCACTCCTTACTCTAACTTGGGTGAACTTTTGTATCCGCATTTTCTCAATGGGTGAGGATAAAAGAGGGAGGGGGACTATAGGAAAAACTACCTCCTGTACACCCAGCCGAGATTCTAGTTCCGAACTCCTCGTCCACGACGAAACAAACCAGACGAGGTTGACATCTTAGCCACCGTGTTATTACTGTAACTAAAGTCAGATTCAGTTAGGAAGAAACTTTTTTGACAGCTCTACAATTTACTTAAAAAATTTAATACAACCAACTACGGTGGTTGAATGGTTTTTGGCATCACTCTAGCATTAGACTGTACTGTCAATGAGGGGTAAATCGAAGTTAACATTTGGACGGGTTGAAATTATAATGATTTTACACTCTCCCTATATGCAAACGAAGGTACAAAATATATTTACTAAGACATTACTATTCCCTAACTTAAGCTTAATTAGTTCGTATGTATATAACCCGAACCGGAAGTGAGGTTCAGTTACAATTTTCATATAGGCCTACGCCTACGTGAATTTATGTGGCCTATAGCTGTCCCTTTTGATAGATAATATCACCTATCAAAATAATGCAACCAAGTGATGTCCTTGTTAACCTCAATAAAAATTGTTAATTTTTTCTTGAAGGTTCTTTCCACCATTATCCTTCTATACTTTCTTCTTCCTGTAATATTATGCTAGTCACTCTAAACAGGGAGTAAATCAAGAGGAATGATTGATGGCTGTCTTCATTTTCTCGGCGAATGGTATATACTTTTGGTCGGCAGCTCGGTGATAAAACGTGCTAAGTCTGAAGTTAATCAACACACAGCCCGTCCCCTTTGGGGAGTGGTTTACCAATGGCCTAAAGGACCCTGGTTTGACTCCGTTTGGTGATGATGAAACTATTCACTATTTATATACAGGTTTGTTTCGTTATCAAACTAGTAAAAATCTCTGATTATGTATGTTATGCTAGAAACATTGCCTTAGATTTAGTCAGTTTGTAAGTCCGGTTATCCAATTAGTAGATATCTAGAGCTAAGGTATGTCTTATAATATTATACTTAGGTCTATTGTCCTAGGTTAAATTAATTTGTGAGTCATGTACACTCCAAAACTGAGGCTTGTTTGAGTACATGTATTATAATCGGATTGCAATAGAAACAGACTGATATTTTTTAAAACAACACTAAAACTACTTTCAAGACGTAATCATACACCACATTATTGTGTCCTGCTCCTGTGCCTAAAGACAGATGGTGTCAATTTTGGTAGTTGTAATATACAATGTCGACCTTTTGTTAATATCTTTTACTCTGCTTTTATGTTTCGTATTTTCAAAAAGGTTCTTTTATGACGTAATTACTCTTTATGACCTTGATCTTTTATTATCTGATTTACTTGCTTGACAAAGTGATTTGTTTATTATTGGAAGATTTTCTTTAAAAGTTGTTTTCATTGTTGTATGATTATAAAACTGTATAATAATTTAAGTCCTATCAATTATTATTAGCCTTTGTTCCTTTAAAATAATTAAAAAACCGGTACATTGTTCCCTTCAAACGATCTATGGCAGTGTGGTCTAAACTACAACTTGTTACCTGTTTTCTTCCGGCCTACCAGTCTTTACATTTAAGATTTAAAAAAAAGTAATGTAAAAATCATATCTTAGATTTGCACCATAGAAAAACCTGCGGCGCATACACAGAATCGTTCATCTCACTAGCTATTTGTACAATCATATTTTACTTGTATACAGGTTCCAAGAAAAACAAGTTATTTGTTTGTTACTATCATGATTAATATTTTATTATGCCGGCGGCCCGTTATGTTTGCTGCATTATTCAGATTATCCCGCGAGAGAAAGGTTGGATCATTCTGATCTATGTTGTCCATTACAAGTAGTACCGAGTACACACGATAACACTGGTACCACCTAATTGAAGATAATTAACCTCACACCACTGTATTTCTAATTGGAATGACAGTTCTGAAGATTAAAAACTCATAAAACTATCCTCAATTACTTTATAATGTTCTTTTGTGACCTTGTTAAAAATTACTATATTTGTTTAAGGAAGGTTGGATCTTTGTTTCTAACAATTTATTTTATCTCAGAACTGAGATAATTCACATTAAGCGCCCTTGAAAATGATATAAATTATACCTTTTAATAACGTACTTAAAATTTTTAAATCATTAAATTTAAGATTCTTAATCGTATATGAAGGGACATGTTGATTGATACCGTTTACATTTATTTTGCAGAGCACCCTATTTTGATATAACAAACCACTTATTAAATAACCCGGGATTTAAGGAGGCCTGAAACCCTTAAAAACGCTCCGTTAGGCAACCCACTTAAGCTAGCTTGTAAGCCGTGCTTTAATAAAACGCTATGTTTAAAATCAGCACGTTGAGTAACAAAATTATAAGCTGGCGTTTTAATGACAAAACATATTATTTCCTGAAATCTTCAAAATTACTCTTTATTTGATATTTTACAATGGGTATGTTATGTGCACTTTAGGTTGCTGATATAAATTATTATATCAGCACACAACTTACAAACTAGCTTTTACTCTAAAACATATTCAACACCCAGTCGTCAGTTCACAAATATAAAAATTGAAATCACCTAATTTGTCAATAATTTTTTTTTTTTGTCACATCAGCAATTAAATCCAGAACCTTTGGCTTGGTAGATTGTTTCGTTTATACATCATTAAACTAGTCACTCTATATCACCGAATTACATATAGCTAAGCCTTCAAAAAAAACAACATGTGACGCAAACAAGATACTGAGGACAATAACTTGAGCCACCTGGAAGACCAGAATTACTGACTTGCACATCATGGCCAACTGTAGACCATTACACGAGCTGTTCATAAACTGGAACAGACGGTTTTATGACAAAACTGAACGCCACGTAAACGACACTGTACGAGCACTAGGAAGGTACGACCTACACGAACAAAGATACTACAGACAACACAGATTGTCGTGGATATATCATAATATTAATTAATTAAATATAAAATAATAACAACACTCATTCAAAAACAAATAAATAATAATAATATTGGTTAAATACTTGAAATTATTATTATTATTTAGCACCACGTCTTACTATCCGTTCGGGTTATACGCTTTATGTACTAATTACGCTAATGGATTAGGAATTGGGAAGGTTGAATAAGAGGAAGTGAACTCGCATTTGCGTGGAGGGAGAGTGGAAAACCATTTAAGAACCCCCACCCAGTTCACCCGATCGAGATTCGAACTTCTATCTTCCCGTCCTCAGCAGTCGAGCAGCTCAACACGACTAGTGCGTTAGCCAACTACGCCACCGAAACGGATAATATTTTTAAAAAAACCTCCATAAATCTTATCTGTAATATTCCTAGAAAAATAAACAAAAAAGTACACAAATTATCGAATAACTACGAGTTGGATGACAACCCAGTTAAAGAGTGGAATCTTGTCTACTTCTCGCCATCCAGCCCACCAAATCCAGCCACCCCCTTCACCTCCCAAAAAAATCCATATTGTACCACGCCTTTCATGCACAAAACGCTCATTTCATCCTGTTACTACCTTAGGAACCGCCGGACGCCACTAGGATAACCGACTAGCTTTTTAACAAGTCAGGAGATGATACTGGTGCCGAGGTCAGTCCCAGATGAGGAATGAACAAAGTGTTGCCTCCAACTCAAATCTTAATAAAAAATAATCCTTCTAACCCTTTTCCCTTAGAGCACTTTTATGCGCGCGTTTAGTGTCGCGTGACATCCGACGGCAAAATGGGCCACTTTTATGCTTTTTCGTCCGTCCGTTTAGGTTGGCATCGCTTTCTGAAAGACAGGCCGTCGTGTCCTACAGAACACCAGCGGCAAAAGTTGCGGCAATTTTCTAAGTATAAGCAGACTCACCGTTTGTCTGTCGTCCGCTGTTTGGACATCATGCCACCGCCCCCTAGTTGGAGAACTCCCTAGTAGACGAGATTAGTACACTTGCCTGGAGGTTTCCAACCAAGTTGGATTATGGTCTAAGTTGAAGTAATATTTATATTTTTGCTAAAAAAAAGATAATTGAAATACTGAACGTTCTATAGAAGAGGTTAAGTAAGGGGGGGGGGGG
>CABFVX010000916.1:184430-210469 GCA_902151425.1 Timema shepardi
CAATATGAATTTGGCATTCATCATCGAAAGAGAAATCAGAAAACAAAAATCTAAAGATGAACACTCTAAGAAAGCACTGCGGAAATTATTTTCTCAACTCTAATGTATAATGAAATGTACAAATCTCAAGAGACACTTGCAGCACTGATACCATTTGTACAGCTCCCACTAATATTTATTTTTCCCGTGCATAAAATAAATCTACAAAGCGTACGGCAATTTTCCGTCGTGTGTCATGAGCCACTAAACACGTGGATAAAAGAGCGCTTAACCGTACCTAGATGAAACCGCAAATTTCACAAAGGAAAATCCTTCCCAACATTAAACAAACATTATCGTTCAAATCCACCAAACTTTATTGATCACAAGGTAATAAGTAACACATACATTGCACTTTATTATAGCACCATTTCATCAGGTACTTCTATAAAAAGTTCATATCACGAGGTTAAGAGTTTTGAGTGTGGCTTGTCATGTCATGCAAATGTTCTTACATTTATTATAAATTCTACCTTCCTCCTCCTTGCCTTTGATTAAGGGTTTGCAGCTTAAAGGTTGGATCGATATGATTTCTCATCCATCCGGAGCAGCACGTGTGCTCAGCCCTTCAACTGGTTATTGCCGCTCGCCCACTCTATCTGGGACAGATCACTTTTACTAGGGAAGTCGTGAATAAGTGTGTTGGATTCCCGTTGTTTTCCGTACTGGATGTTTATGAATGAACGAGAAAGTACCTTCAAGTTTTGATAAAAAGATATCTTATATCAGGCCTTTCAGAGATCTTTAACATGACTCAAATTGAAATGGGACCGACAGCTTTACTTTCCCATCGAAGGAAGTTGAGCTATGCACTTTTTATTTATCGTTAAAAATCCATTTATCATAGGTTTGAAACCCACGTATTTGGTTCGCGGGGCGAGTACTTTACCAAAAGACTACCGAGGTGGACTCCTTTCAACCTCATTTGTGTAAGTACCCGGATAATCTGAACAGGTAGTAAGTAAGATGCAATAGAAAAATCAAAGTAAAGTTAGTAGAAGTGAAAAAAACCCTCCAACATTAACGTTATATTAAATAAATAACATAAATTTATGTTGATTAAAGATACATCCTTACATATCTTGACAACTCATTATATATACTCTTTAGTGATTAAAATTACATAAACATACTCCTGAGTTTCAATTACACCCACGGACCCGAATATAAATAGCGCTATTTACAAGACATGAAAACATTCTGGTCACTTAACTTATGTGCATCCTCTGACCTCCCTCTTTATATTTATCTCGGGAGAAGAACGCTCCATATCAGAAAGAAGCCCAAGCGTATCTCTTGGTTAGGAAAAGTTGCTGTATATATAACTATTATGCTTAAACATAAAGGTTACCCGCATTGGTGGGCATGTGGGACAAACGACCGTTTCGTTTAGTCTGAGTCTAATTTTCTGGTGACGTGGAGGTCAGGGTTCGAATCCTGTCCTCTCAAAATAAGAGTTTTCATCTTATTAGGTTGACCACTCTCCCTTCACGCAAATGCACTTATATTTCCATTAAATTTTACTTCTTAATCTCTACCCAACTTTAATTACAGCTAGTCAGAACTGGTAGTAAGACACGTTGCGAAAAAACAACAAGAGCTATTAACACTTAATCAAAGGGTAAGACTAAGGAGGTTTAATTTCATGTGCTCTCTGTCTTATCACCCTTTGGGGATATATGCACAGTTACACTAATAATATAGAGAATTGGAAGGTAGAATTTAGAGAAAACACATAAGCATTGGAGTGGAGGACTAGTTTTAAACCATCTAGGAAAAACATCCTCAATACACTCAGTTTGGATTTGAACTCCAAACTTTTCATCACCAACAAACCAAATAAGATTAGATTGACACCTTGGTCCACGTGTAAATTAATGTGGGAAACAAGTAATGGATTAATCTTCATTCACACATAGATGGCAAGATCTGGATGTCTTAGGTCGACGAACGTGTTCTAGGACAACTGGGCGCTAAAAAAGGAACTTTTTTAATTGACTTTTTATGGTATAATGCAATACAATTTTTAGAATATAAAAAATTGCACCATTTTTTCATATATTCTTCAATTAAAATTAAAAAGTAATGGATAAAAACTAAAAATGAACTTTTTTTTAACTAATCATATTTTTCAGCGCAACATCATATATTTTTAAATAACTTAGGTATTCATTTTTGGAGTTGTTTAAAAAAATCTTAGTAGAAGAAACGTAATTAATTCATATTTATAAAAATAACTTAACCTAACCTAACCATTACAGTTACAATAATACAAGATAGAGAGCATTTAAATAAAATATTATGTTGCGCATAATAAAAGAGTGCATTTTTTGTTTTTACTCATAATTTTTTTAATTAAAAATAAAAAAGTGCTAGAAAAAAGGTTATTTTTTAAAAAGAAAAAAAGTGGGGCTACTTTTGGCGCTAAGTCAGCAGCGCCCAGTTGTCCGGATTCGCGACAAACGAAGTGTACAAAAGTTGACTTGTTCCATTATTGAAAATAATTAGAGTTGTATTACAAACGGGTTATTAAAAGAACATTAATAAATAATTACTAAGTAGAATATAATTGTTTATATTTCATGCAAGTCTACTTTATCACTGGCCCCAGTGCAATACTACAGGGTTGTTCTGAGATAAATGAGAAAGTAACTTGAAAATAATAACTTTAAATAGGAGATAACTTGAACGTGTTTGGTATTTATTTTAAAAAATTATCTTAAACTGGCTATATGTGTTTTGTATAAATATATATAAGCCCTTTCTAAACTTGTATTTAGGCTTGATGTGTCGCCAATAATTATCTTAACCCTGATAGAGTAAACTAAATATCTAGTCCAGGGACTCCCAAACCTTTTAAACCAAAGGAGCCGTTAAACCAGACAAAATATTTATCAGCGCACTCTGTTTACAATAATATTATGAACATTCAGTAGAGTTACATTTTACAAGTCTTTAAGTAGTTAATACTTGAATAGATATTTAAAAAAATGAATTTCCCATTTATTTACTTGTGCGAAAGTTCAACTTGCAAAATGCAAAAAATTAAATCAGTATATATTGGTTTGGCTTGCTTTTGAACACAAAGTGCTTCTATTTGAAGTTATGGTTATCCCTTGCAAGTGCAGACCATCTTCTATATTTAGCTTGTTTCTAAATCTAGTCAATGTAGCAGTATAAAATGAAAAATGTTTGCTCATTAATATATTATGTTGTTGCTTAACGCATACACTTTATTTAAAGGTGTATCATAGATATTTAAATTCAAAATGTTGTAATTTTTTCCCGCTGAAATCTTTTTAAAGTATAATTTGTGGAAATTTCTAAAAGTTGTTCTTTCTTTTTAAATACAAAATTCAGTGGGAAGAAATCAAAACATGGTGGAGCCTAAATCTAAGAGGAGCACAGTTTAAAAAACGCAGCTCCAGATTGTAATTTTTTATATACAACATAGTAAAATAAATTTGGTACATTTTAATATACCACTTAATAAAAATGTTTAATTTTTGAGTAATATAAATCTTGTACTAAGGCAGCGATATTTACAGTAATAAAACAAAAAATTGTGTTTTGAAAGATGCAATTTCTGACAAGGATAAAAAAATAAACACTAAAAAATAACCCACTTGAAACTAACAAATATAATCAGTTTTATTTATGTGCCGTGAATGGTAAACATGATCAGACATTAGAAAACAACTTCTCTAAGTACAGCCATGGAACAAACACGTCCATTAAATTGAATAACTGGATATTTGTTTACTCCATACAGTAATAGTTCATGACACAGAATGTTTGGTTCTGTTTGCCGTGAAAGAGAAACGCACGTATCAAAGTCGGGTGGAACGGAACGCAAGGAAGGCAGTTTTTATTTAAACAATTTATTCTAAATAAAACAAATAAAATATTAATGAATGTCAACACACGAGTTGCAAATCGTAATTACGGGAATTTCCAAACGTCCATCACAGACTCAGCCTTATTAAACTATAAGGGAATAACCTTGAGTACGTGACGAATACTGGACAGCTCAGTGGTCAGAGCATTCGCGCACTAAGCCAAAGATCTAAGGTACGATTCCCGTGTTCAGGTGTAATTTTTCAACTAATTAAAATTAATCAAATAGAATATTGCTTCATTAGATACACACTATATTTTATTTAATTTTATACATATATTAATATAAAGAGATGGCGAAAATTTGTCATGAACATAATACTTTTTGATTATGAACATATACTTTTAAAATTAAGTGGAATACATTCCTAGTTAAATACCCATGATAGATATTCAAGGACGCTTGAGATAACTGTAGTTAAAAAGTTAAACTAAACGCATTTAACGATGCAATACTTTATTAATGTTGTCAAACAGGTATTTTACTATAAAAACGGTAAAAATACGAATCTTAGCTCACGTCCGCTTCCATCTCACTTTAAGGAGGCCAACATCATTGCGCTGCGTTTTAAAGCGTTTCAACCGCAAACTGGTTTGTTATTTCAAATTATGTTTCATGACACATTGGAGCTGGATGGTAGCATGTCCTTATATAATTTAATACTTTACAGTTTCAAGTTTTAAAAATTGTTCGTAAAGCTAAAATTAAATCATTCTCATTGGAGTTTAATTATTTCCCTATCACAGTTTTGAGATCAAGGTAAATCATCAGAAACATAGATCTAGCCTTCCCCTAGTGATTAAAGCCATTATTATTGGTTAAAAAAAGTTCGCATTGGAATGATTTAAGATAATTGAGAATCGTTTTGGTGGCTTTGAGGTTTCAGAACCTCTATTAACAAAGAAAATATAGCTGTGTGATGATGTTATCCTTTAAGTAGGCAACACCCTTAAGAATAGAATCATTTTTATCTTATGTATAGGTTTTTACTCAATTTTAAACGGGTCGTATTTAGTTCAGAAGTTACATAAACCGATATAACCATATTTTATAGTGTTAAGAAATTATTCACGGAAATATAAGGTAGTTTCCTTTAATTTAAATGTTGATTGGTTTGAATCTAAGCTTGTGCATATATAATGCTGACTATTAATTGTAACTATGTTGAATAATAGGTGATGACGTGATTATTTTAATTTAAAATGTTTTACTAGTCACATTAAAGTGATTCAACACTTCAACACTATATTCCCCAAGAGTCAGGGATGGGAAATCTATGGCACGCGAACATCATTTGTGTGACACGCTGACATAAAAAGAATATACATTAAATAAAACTTTACCCAACGCGGTAATGTTTTTTTCAAGTAAACAATATTTCGACAGACATTTATTCAATGTCATGTTATGATTAACTTAATGAAGTCAACGTCTAAAAATCGTCTTGGTTCGTACTTAAGTACATCTCGTGTGATGTTAAAGACAACACGCTATGAACCAAACATAAATATCTTGACAAGCAAAATATAGCAACATGTTTCAAACTAAAATGGAAAAGATTAGTCTCTTTGCAAGTTTTTGATTTAAACATGTAGGCTCTATCAATTTATCTTTTTTTTCCACTCATGGTGTTGCTTTCAAAGTTTTTACCTTAAGTTATTGAAATTAATCTTGTCTGACCCTCACTTTGCCAATCTAATAGATTGTCCTTTAAATAAAGGCATTATTTTAAAACTGTACAATTTGATTTGTCGTTTATTATCTTCTATAATAATAAAATGAAGTGTTTGTGTTTGTTTGTGTGTGATGCCCAGCTAAGTCCACGGCACGCAGAGATCTGAACTTTTTAACATAGGTAGACGGAAGGGGGTCCGAATGCACCTCGAAGCCGGATTTAAAAAAATTTAATTGGCTTTTTAATTAAGCTATTTTTATCAAAGTTTTGAAGGGGTCTCGAGCAACGCCGTGCGGGATTACTATATTTCATCATATTAAAATATTTTGATTTTTCTATACACTTCAATAAACGTAAATAAAAGGTGGCACACTATATTATTTCAAAATTCAGTTGGTCCTTAAGCCATACAGTTGTCGGAAAAATTTCACCATCCGTGCTCTAGAAATAGCCTCAGGAAGAATCTACTGCCGACATTTATTATCGTCTAGACTTATGATTGCTGAGTTTCGAGTATGAATGGAAGAATTTGAAAATATCTAAACATGAAAAGCAACACACCATCTTAACTTTTAATTTATTTTAGCAACTAACCAGGTTGTAATAATAATAATAATAATAATAATAATAATAATAATAATAATATTTAGCACCACGTCTTACTACCCGTTCGGGTTATACACTTTAAGTACTAATTACTCTAATGGATTGGGATTTGGGAAGGTTAAATTAGAGGAAGTGAACCCGCATTTGCATGGAGGGAGAGTGGAAAATCATTTAGGAAAAATCACCCCCAGTTCACCCGACCGAGATTCGAACCTCGATCTCCCCGTCCTCGGTGGTCTAGCTCAACACAACTTGCGCGTTAGTCAACTACGCCACCGAGGCGGGTACCAGGTTGTAATGGGGCAGTATACGCTCTTGGATTCCACTGGGTCATGATGGCCCAGTAATACAAAATTATGTACTGGCAGAAGGTTCTACTAAAACACAAAAACAATTAACCAAAAAGAATAAAATAACTACAAAAGTATAGTTATAGTACAGCATCGGTGGTACACTCAATCTAAGGCTTCAGCCTAGTTTGTTCTGATTGGTTGGTGACGGAAAGTTTGGGGCTAGAATCCCAGCTGGATAAATTTTCTTAAATGGTTTCCCACTCTCCATAAACCTAAAATCCGGGTTTACCTCTTAGACATTCTACTTACCTATACCTACTCCCAATAGGGTAAATATGCGGTTAGCTTAGACGTGGTAGAAAAAATAAAAAATCCTTTAATAGTTTTTATCGCAACTTTATGAACACACACCTGATCGTTTTTCAGGGACTTGTGCTGTTGCTACCCCGTCTTTTGGCCTTCAATTAAGGTTTTGTCAGCGGAAGGGAAAAGGATGAGGGGAGGGTATCGTGAAATGTTGGAAGAGCTCTTGCTTAGGGTGGGGGTATTAATATAGTTAAATCTGCGGACTTGATAAAACACGCCGACACGAAGCGACCTACTTAAACACTTCCTCGTGAGACTCTCTTCTTCCAATTTGAAAAGGGACCGAAGTTAAAGCTCTGTTGTGTACATTCCTGCCCTGAAAAAAATACTTTTTATGAGAGTGAACCCATGTGTGTATATTAAAGCCCACAAATGCGTGGATGCTAACTCCCCCTCCCCCTCTACAATCCCCCTCTCTCCTCTTCTCCGTGCTCCGCGTGTTACTCCCTGTCCGGGATATCCGCAAAGTGTAAGTAGATTACAAAGGAAGTGTACCTGTACTCGTATGGAGGGAAAGTGGGAGAGGATTTAGTAAAAAAACACTGCCAGTACATTTGGCCGAGATTCTAACCCAAACTTCTCTGTTTATCAAATAATGTTGAAATATGTCATTTAAATCTTTAAAGTAAAATTATTTTACTGAAACCAAATATTTTCTTAGTAAATTAAATTAACTTAACACTAGTTTCCTTATATTTAACCATTTTGTTTATATTTCATAGATATTTACTCAAAGGCGGGCTAACACTTTTCTAAATAATAAGTGATCAATTGTCATTATAGTCTATAAATAACACATTTTTTTAAAACAAACTGAAAATTACACTGGTTTTTAAATTACCCCCTGAGTACCTACTCTTTTTCTGTGAACCAAAGCCACAAAGTTGTATAAGATAAGCCCAGAAGTCAGCACCAGATGTTAACAACCGGGGGGTAATGGAGGTCAAGTTTTGTACGATCGTCATCAAGAGTGGAGCTATTGTATAACTCAACAATTATTCCAACCACTGATGTCAGTCTCCTCTTTTATAGTTTCCCGGTAACTAGAAGCAGGGGGTTTGGCGGCAGGTCTGGATTCGATTCCTGAGACAATTGTAACGACTTGATTTTAATTAAATAGTTTGATATATCCCCACAAATCCTCATTGCATTTATTCTCTTCCTACCTAAATGCTACCTCACTTCCTCCTTGCCTTCCCCATCAATGTAAATATGCAGACAGTCAAGACGCGAAGTATGGGGTGTGGGGGTATAAATAAATTAAATCATTGAAAAGACGTTTCCCCCGCTAAAATAAGGCATATAACTTTCCTCGAAAAATTGACTGAAAACGTTCCTCTCACGTATGGCCTCATAATATAAGGAGGAGGAGATGTACAACTTAGAACCCAACTCATGCTGCCTAATTGGAACATATGAGTTTTTTGTGGGGAGGGAGAAAGGATGCTCCATCTATTCCCCCTAAAGTACGTGATATAGATCCACTGAGACAGCAGCCGTCGATCTTAATAATTGCATGGCAAGAAGGGGTTGGTTTCCAAAACCACCCCTCTGTGTTATACGGATGGTATTAAGGGTGTGAGTTTCGTTCAGCGCTGCATCTCTCTATGACTGATACTATTTTCTTCCCCCGCGATTTGTTTCCTCGTCAATGGTATCCATCTGGAGCCTTTTGAATATCCTCGTTTGGTTCGTTTGTATGCGTTGATTGTCCTCTCAAACTACTCGTTAGTGTTTGGCGCATGGCTAGGGCACCTTTCCCGTTTCCGCAGGGTTTAACACCCGTAGACACTACTGAGGTAGGGATGATAAAGATTAAGTTTAGAAAAAATGCACCAGAAATGTGTGTACAGGTAGAGTGAGAGATAGTTATTTAGATACACCCCACCGGAATTCAACATCCTAACTTGATCATTTTATAAACGCTCAACACAAAAATTGTATCGTGAAAAATACATATAGTTAAAATCTTTGATTATTTATAAAAAAAATTGAAGTAAAATCACCCTAAAATAATGATACAAATAAAAATCATAATTTAGAAATCATATTTATAACAACGAAACGACCGGGATGTTTCAATACATTTCACTAGTGTTCTATTCTAATTATAGATGATGCTAATATACCTACAAAATAATTGGGGACACATCTTTACGATTTGCGACTTCTAGAGTACAGATATATATATAAAAACTAAGAACTGTGCAGGGAAATCATCTTTTACGTTTTTTGACATCAAAATGAAATTCAATCGAATCACAATTTTATAGGCGTTTGGATTTAATTCTGCTCTTTCAGAATATTTACACTTTAATTTGGGCTGCAAGATAAACTTGAGCTCTCGATATAATTTTTTTTTATGCCCAACTGCAAGAATACACTGATTGATAATAGAGCTAAGCTGAGGTATAGTGTTGGTGTGTGCAATGTATTTCACTAATGGCAGCCCCCTGCGTGCCATATGTTTCCTATTGTAACGCTGCTATCTAGCGTGAGCAGGGGGAATGGGTGGGGGTGATTCATTAACTCGATAATATTTCATTTCGAGCTTAAGAACGCAGAGTTGGGGGGAGTGTTGTTAGAATGCACTAGAGCAGAAACACAACGGAGCGAGCAGAGTGAGTGGAAATATTTCGCGTTTAGCTCGTTTGAGACAATGTTGAGGGGTAGAGAGGGGAAGTACTAGACATAGGATTAAGTGGAAGAGAGGTTATGGTCCTAAAACTGACAGTCTGATTGTCAGTATGCATCAGTATTTACAATGAAACCATACACGGTCAGTCTTCGTATCATTATTTTTATCAGTCTCAGCTCCTGCATGCAAAGTGCAACAACATGGATGATAAGAAAAAGGCGTGTGCAGTCTATGTTTGCTACAGAGATTGAAGAAAATACTGACGAGCGCGCGCATACGGTCAGTCATATTGTGAAAGTAAAGCGTAGGCCCCTTGATATAACCCCCATTCCACTCTTTATATGTTCCCATTACATTTTTTATCTGTTAAAAAGAGGTGTATGTTAATAAATTAAACCTAGATAAAACTAACTCATGGATAGGCCTTCGTAGATCACCACCTACTTTACTCTTCATTTCATATCTGCTCAAAGGAGGCGTATGCTACGCATAAAAAAAAACTCGTGGGTAAGCCCTCGTAGATCACCACTGATTTCACTCATTTTGTTATTTGTTCAAAAGTGGTGAAGTTAGGCAATCACGCAACACTTTATAAAAAACAAAACAAATGTTGATGGTTTTGACTAAGCTTGAGCACCCAGGGTGTGTGTAGGTTACGCACCCCTCCATAAAAACTCATGTCAGGGCTTTGTGATTTTTATGGGGAATATATCCCATTGGATTAGATGCCTGGGGAGGATTTTGATGTGAGTTTATGGGGGAGTGTGGCCAATTAGATCGAATACCTGGGATAATTTTCTTTTTTAATCATTCGTTGTCGTGTAGAGCGTATCAGAGCTTTTAAACCATAAATTCATCTCGAAATCCAGCACCACTTATGCGTACGGATCGTACATTGAGATGGTGCTCAATTACAACGAGTCTAAACGAGCGCATCTGACCTGTGGCGTATGTTGTGGAGACACTCCCAACACGTATGAAGAGGTTGGAAACACCAACAAGCAATTTGAGACTCGTCGTAGTTTCTCATCAAATGTAAGACTAGATGAATCTCTTTGGATATCTACGCGATGACGTGTTTTGAAAGAGAATTACCCTTTCAATGGTTCAGAGCTCAGTGTCAAGTTGGTCCGTTACATAGACGCATTCAATCTTGGGACTGCTGCTAAGTCCCTCAGTTTAAAGTCCACATATTCAAAGTCCATTTTTTAGCTTGACGTGTCAAAGTAGCATCGTCGGTCCTGTTTCTCCATACCAAAGTATTGAACGTCAGTTCCAAAAATCATCGTATCTACCTCGTGGAAGTAAAATCATTCACCATTCATTTGGGCATGTAAGTCAAACCACTGAACAACGTATTCACGTAGTCGTTACCTGAACGATGTATCATGGAGTTCATATCCATCGCAGCGATCAAAGTAGATGCCAAGAACCAATTCAATTTCCAAACGTAGGTCATGAATAATTTTTCGCTGTACATGGACGGTGAGCCGTCAAGACCTTTACAGTTCGATTTCACCAACGGCAATTACGTCATGTCCTACTACACATGATTTTATGAAACGGTAATCCATTTTATGATCGAAGGTAGCTACATCACACAGGAAGCCTACCCTCAGGGGTATCATCTCATGGTTTTTGATCTCACACTGAATCTGTACACTCATCTGACATTGCATTGGAATTTTACGCGGCACGGATCTCTGACTTTCGAAGTGAGCTTCATCCAGGAACTCACCTAAACCGTTAATTGCACCGTGTGTTGAGAATTTGCCAACATAATAACCATCGACAAAGACGGGTACGTGGTGGATTTTTTTGAAGGTTAATATAAGCCACGTCTAATCCCATTTCTGCGTCATTTAAATCATCATTGTGGATTTCCAGAGCAACATCGACGATGACAAAGAGTTTATCACCTGGAAACTAAGTGTTTTATCAGTAATGTTACACCTTAGTTCACAATTGAGTGTTCAAACCCCCTTACATCAATCAGGAACTTTCCTCTGCAGCTAAAAACAAGCCAATTACATCGTCAACACACTACATGGAATTATCTGGGATAGCTGTGATGTGGATTACAACCTTCTCGAATCCCTCATGATACACTGCATGCAGAAACTATTTGTGTCAAGGGGGTAAAAAATAAAATCTTTCTAGTCAAATATAAGCATATCCAAATTATAGATCTGTATAACAAGGGGATGTGTATCTTTGAAAACCCCTAAAATGGGTCTCACCACATGCATGGCACATAGCTCTATATGGAATATCTATTCAGCCACATAGTTTCTGGACTTAGAGACTGGCTGATTGAAGATGGACACACACACACACACCATAAAACATGCGTTGAAAACAAGCCCATGCTCCCGTTATGTTAATCACGGTGTTTTTCCCTGATCAACTGTTGATATGAATAGCATGTCCTACAGTTCTCATAATAAAAACTGATAAACACACCAAATCTGGGGTGCATTGAGTTGTCATATTTATTGACATGAATTTCATGGGAGAGAATTTTGACAGTTAGATTTTTTTACCACTTGTAAAGTCACTTTTGGCATTCATACGCAAAAACATTTCCAATTGGTGTCATAACAAGTTGTAATTTCAAGGCATAGCATCAGACGTTTGCGACCATTATCGTCTCATGCACCTTCTCTACCATGCTCAAAACATTCCGATAAAAACTTCCTGGCCCTATTCTCACCTACAATCATATAGGCAATGGCGCAAGGGTGTTGAGATATTACACACGTATTTCAAGACGTCAGCGTCCTATCACTTCTCAAAGTTGTGTCCAATCAGCTTGTATCTCTTCTTGTCCCGGTGGGTATAAAAGGGCATCCTGTCACCATGCCATCTATAATTCCATCAGTCGTCAAAGCGACCACATGCCATGGAAAGCCAAAAAATACCTGAAGAAATTTGCACCCACAAAACAAGTCCAATGAAATCACTCCCCTTTGTAGCATGTTAAACCGGCTGTTTAACATGTACAGTAAAAATACCATAAATATAATTAACCCAATGAATGCAAGAACTAATATATTCTAATAGTGTGTGGCAGGTATTAACTCACGGTGAATTCATGTTGCCGGGAAACGGCCAAACTTCAGGAAAACTTTCCCAGCTGACTATGCCGGTATCATCAGCAGAACAACATCTCAACAGCAGGCCCCACTTCGAGGAAGTGGCAGATAAGATTTTCTCTGGGCACCACACCATCAAAGAGCCAACTTAACCTCCTTTCCCTATTAGATGTCAAGATGCAAACCGTCCCCAAGTTTGTCAGTTCTGTTATTATATAAGCGTCGTTCCTAGCTACACACACACACACACACACACACATATATATATATATATATTAATCATTTCGATGGAGGAAGAACTAGGACGTAACTCTACATTTCGAAAGAAGCTACTGGTGACTTCAATGTGCAAGGCATCGGTCTCTCCACCTAGTCATAGATGAAGCCTCATCTGGGCCTTCAAGTATTTTTAAGTTAGAATCTGGTTTACATTCATAACACCTCTTTAACTATGTCCGTCATACATAGTTTATTGTATCATAGTATCTGACTCTCTATGCCCATAAAACATAGTTTATTGTGTCAGATTATCTGACTTTCTATGTCCATCTGACATAAGTTTATGTGTCAGGGTGTCTGACTTTATTTTCTATGCCCATAACGCATAGTCTTGAATATTAGTCTTAACGCTCTTTTTCTATGTCCATCAGACATAGCTTTTTATTTGTCAAAACTATGACATATTTTCCTATGCCCATATGGCGTAGTTTAGAATGAAGGTTTAATGCTCTATTTTTAGGTATATGTGACATTATATACTATGTCAGATTGTATGACTACTTTTTCTAAGTCATAAAGACATATATTTATATATTAAATAATACTAATGACTCCCTAAATGGTATGACCATGTTTAGTATCTCTTTATACCGGAAATCAAGTTATCTAGTGTTTTATTAATTGACCTAGTTAGGTCAGTGATAGATAGCGGTATCTATTATTTATTTTTTGTGTATCTATTTACGTTGCGCAACCTGTGGGAGCACTACTAGTTCGTAGTAGTGGCCAGCGGGGGATAGTGCCTTGTGTCCGGCCCCTTCAGGTGACGTTTGTATTAAGTAAAACAATTATTGTTTGTACTATTTATTGTGTGCCCAAGTTAGGGCGGAAATATAAATATACTACTGAATGTCCAGGCATTACTTATTAGGAATTGACCGATCATAGTAATTTAACCGCGTAGATGCCTGATAGCTCGCCATTTACTATTTGTAATATGTTAGTTCTTCTTTTAGTAGTTTATTCTTAGGTTTTCTTAACCCTATATTGAATTAACTCAGGCTACCTAGCTTATAAAACTTCATTCATAGTAAATCTATAAAATTAGGATTTAATACTCCTCGTTTTCATCCACTATAGGTTCCATATTATTCATGAATATACCTTTTAGGTTTTAGTCTGGTATTAGCTAGGCTGGATTGTCTTTATGTATTGTGGCTTAACCTTAATTGATATTTGTTGCCAAATTTTGACTGCCGCTATGTTGAGGCAGACGCTCCTTCGTATAGGAGAATGAGTGGTGGTCCATATTTCTAGAGTTACTAAACAAAACTATATGCTTAGTCTTACTTCTCTTAGTTACTAGTCAGAAAGGAGCTTATTTATATCCCTGCTTATCGGAAAGTATACAACTATGATAACTGAATAAATTTATCTTTAATAACAATAAACTCTTTGATCTAATATAAATTTAAAACGATTGTAGCTCTATTTCTCCTGTTTACATTTAAATAAACTTGTTTGATATAGTTACATATTTTTTTATGTCTAATCCTTCCCAATTCTTCATGTTATAATTTTTTAATTGTAACCTTAATTTCTTATACTTGATAATAGGAGCGAGGTTTCACCTTAACCAGTATTTTAAACACGTTGTTTTCGCTGGACGAGGTCATTACCAAACGAGTCATCGTCGGCATGAGTGTCAAGAAAAATGTCACGCCTTTTGTCCACCTAAAAAATGTAGAAGGAATTGTTTGGTGTTTAAAATACAAATTGGCAAGAAATGGGAAAATACAAGTCAGTAATACCAATTTTTTTTTTAGCAACCATGGCCTGTTCAGAAGATTGGTTTGACTAATCATGAACTCTCTCTTAGGCGCATGTGCGGCGACCATATGGTCTTCATCATTGAGAAACATGTGACCAGGCTCAAACAGGTCGCCTATCTTACACTCAGCTCAGCACGTCTCTACGAGGTGTGAGACCACATCGGTTTTGCTGTCGACCAAAGGAATATGTGGTTGGACTTTGTTGATATTGCAATGATTTGATCGGCACGCTCATCGTGGATATATGCGATACGCTAGCAAATACCGTGGATATAATTGATCTTGAACAACCTACGGTAGAAACTCCCATCAAAAACCAGGATCTAACCAGTGCCACCTACTATACACGTCAAGTCGTTGGCTTGGACTATTACATGTTGGATTGTGAACTTAAAACCTCTTTTCTAACAAATTTAAGATACATTATGGAAAAACGTATGAATGAATATATGCGTCATTCATGTGAAAATTTATTATATATATATATATCAAAACGTGTTTTAGTCACGCAAAACTCACTCCCTTTCTTTCCATCACCTGTGGTCTATTCCTCTCTCGACATGTCTGGCCATCAAACCTGCGTTAGGTATGAATTACCACCATTGGTCAATTTATTTCTCAACTTGTCGCTCCGTAAATCTGGCGTCTTGTGTGGGTCCCTAAATAAACAGTGTTGTGACATCACCCTTGCTATATTCATGTAGCTATGTGTCGAACCACCAAACTGGTGCCAGGTATGAGTCATCAACCGTGGCTTATTCATGTATCGACATGTCGAGATAGCACTCTGACACCAAGTGTGTGTGAGTCCATAAATAGGTGTAATCGGGTTTGCAATATCCCTCGTGGTTTATTTATGTATTGTTTTGTCAAGGATGAATCCAAGAAATAGATTCTCATGTCCTCAGGGTTACGTCATTCTGGGTAGGGCAACTGATCAGATATATTTCAGTCTCTGTGTAACTTCTATCGAGAGAGGATCCCCGACACGTTCTCCAGGGACCGAGGCCACCAACCGATAAAATGGGACAGCGTTGGATTTGAAACATAAACACCACTGTCCTTCCAGGGATTCGAGTCAGTGTGGCATCTACCTCCCACCACCCCGTAACATATTTAATAGGAACACGTAAAGAATGACATGAGGGTGATCTCTACTTGTGAATACCATCATGTCAAGAAAATTAAACCCTTATGTTTGTACCGAAGCATTATTTTATTTATTTTGGCCAAACAAAGTTTTTTTATATAAAAACAGCAAAAACACGTACCTATTTTCGCATTCCCTATTTCCCCACCTTAAGAAATGGTTTGTTATTTCCGAATAAGGCTCGCACCAAAATTGAGGTGAAATGTATAAATATGACCTTGGTCTACAGGATTAAAAACTCTGCATTTTAAATTCTATGGTTTAAAACAATGAACGAAAAAGTAAAATTGGATCAATTTCCGCGAAGTTTCCCTCGTAATGTCTCAGGTTTGAGATAAAAGTAAATGATTAAAAATATAGATATAGTCTTCCTTAATAAAATAAGGTCATTTTTAACAAAGTCACAACAGAACATGTAAGATGGGTCAGGATTGTTTCAGATTGTAATCTTTACCCATTTTTGCTTTGTGGGATTGATTGATGACCTATATAATCAAATTCGTACAAGGAGAAACCTTTTCGACATTTACAAAAGATATTAAAGCAGTTTTCATAGATGCACACTTCCAATCATGATATCTGCAGCGGTCACTTTTGGTGGATAGTATAAGCACCTATAAAATATTACTAATAATATAGTAAAATATTATCATTATGGATTTTAAACAAATATGTTTGGCTGTTCTAAAAGTTTATTTCTACCAGAATCCTACGATACCAACTACCTTTGATCTGTACTGAAGATCTCAAGATACATAGTTTGTGTCTCCTCAGTGGACGCGATATAAGGGTTATTTTCACTACCGGCATGCAGATGTTCGGCTGCGTCCTAGCTGAGAATTACATTAACAATGATGATGCCAAAATTTATGGCGGGTTTGCGTTATGGAATAGTTTGTTTTAAAACCGATGACGCGCAATTATGGAAGCTAGAGATTGGAGGACCCTACTACATCATACACTTCCTAGTTTAACCATCTGGAAACATTGCCAACGTACTTGTGGATTACCAACGTTTGTTGTGCAGTTAATACTCCAAAGCAGGCAGTTCAGAAATTTAGCTGTTGATGGGCATGTATAATTTTTACTCCAAATCAAGCAGCTCAGAAATTTAGCAGTTGATGGGCATATATAGTTTTTACTCCAAATCAAGCAGCTCAGAAATTTAGCTGTTGATGGGCATGAATAGTTTTTATTCCAAAGCAGTCAAATTGGAAACATAGCTCTAGATAGGCATGTATAGTTTTTATTCCATAGCAGTCAAATTGGAAACATAGCTCTAGATAGGCATGTATAGTTTTTATTCTAAAGCAGTAAGTTGGGAAATTTAGCTGTTGATGTCCATGTATAGTTTTTACTCCAAAGCAGTCAGCCCGGAAATTTAGCTGTTGATGTCCATGTATAGTTTTTACTCCAAATCAAACAGCTCAAAAATTTAGCTGTTGATGTCCATGTATAGGTTTTACTCCAAAGCAGTCAGCCCGGAAATTTAGCTGTTGATGTCCATGTATAGTTTTTAGTGCAAAGCAGTCAGCTGGGAAATTTAGCTGTTGAGGAACATGTATAGGTTTTACTCCAAAGCAGTCAGCCCGGAAATTTAGCTGTTGATGTCCATGTATAGTTTTTAGTCCAAAGCAGTCAGCCCGGAAATTTAGCTGTTGAGGAACATGTATAGGTTTTACTCCAAAGCATTCAGCTTGGAAATGTATATGTTGATAGACATGTATAGCTTTTACTCCAAAGCATTCAGCTTGGAAATTCAGCTGTTGATGTCCATGTATAGTTTATGCTCCGAAGCTGGTAGGGCTATATAGCAAAGGAGATGTGTTGTTAATGCGCCAAGACCCACAGTAACGTAATGTCCGCACATTATATGAATCCTACCAATGTGGCGGTGCGTTTTTTTATTTTATAGAGGACACTCATCACATAGAACGACATGCAACCATTCTGCTTGATGTTCTTTTGTCATGCTGACTGCGCTATGTGCGCTGCATGCGACAGCGGACAACTGCAAGAATTAGGGAGCAGTTCGCCCGGAAGGAAGTCGTCATTATCATCGGCTGTGTCTGTCTGTATGGCGTCTGTGTTTTACCACACTGTGTGCGGTACATACATCTGTTGGTTTGTTTACTTGCGATTGTTTACATCACATCATTATTCGACTCAATTTAGCGTTTGATTGTCTTTATTATGGTGGGTCTGGTTTAAAAATATAACCCGCACCGATGGGCACGTGGACAAAGGTGTCAATCTCATCTTGTTCTGGTTCACCATTGACGGGTTGTTTGGGGTTCAAATACCATCCCGGTATATTTAGGTGGATTTTTTTTTGTATAAGCTTGTTTCTCCACTCTTACTCCACGCATATTCCGGGTAAAGTTCCTCTAAATTCTTTATATTATTCCCACAAGCTCTATTAGTATAAATATGTTGATCACCCGGACAGGTCGTTAGATGCAGAGCACAAAATGTAAAAATAATCTTAAGATTAATTAATCCTTACTCTGTTTCTTACTCACCGTATGGGCTATAATCATATTTACACTATGTGATAGGGAAGTACATGAGAATATAGCTCAGCAGATCTTGTTCAGGGAATGACGACCCCCTTACCACTGAGCTATCTAGTAATAAAAAAAACTCCATGTTGTAAGCTCACAATCGAGCTATAATATTTCAAAAAGTTATATTATTTATTTGTCTGGGGTATTTTCCGTACTATTTTTAAACCATTCATGACCTACACACTTATTTAAGGAGGCCATCTACCGAAACAATGAAACTCGTTGCAGAAGTACATAAACCTCGTGTTATTCAAGAAGCCCTTTGTTATTTCAAAATTTTCGATTATGAGATCGAAGTAAATTCTTACAGACATAGTCATAGACATAATCAAATAAACCCTTTTTTTAACAGGGTCACAACAGAACATTAAAAAAAATTGAGGATAGTTTTAGTGGTTCAGCTATAAAACTGCCTTTCGTATAACAAATACCTTTATGCAAGGACATTTCGCTTTAAAGAGGCAAACCTTTAACTTAAAGTGGGGAGGGTGAGGAAAGGTGTTTTGCAGTTTTTACATCAAAACATTCTTTGGTCAAGTGTTTTGTTTCAGTATGAACATTGAATTTAATTTTTTCTTCACATGGTAACAGTAACCGTTGTTGAATATCTGTCAAGGGTGTCCTAGAATTTCATGAAAACTTTTTATATTCATTTAAAAAGTTTGTCATCTAATGCCGTTATGCTCACAACAGATATTCACCATGTGAAGAAAATTAAACTCTTATGTTTGTACTGAAGAAATATTTGTATTTATTTTGGCGGTCAAAAAAAAAGTTTAGATAGTAAAATTGCAACACTGGCCTTTTCTCACGTTCCCTAAATTCCCACCTTAAGACAACACACCAAATAATAAATTCCGTTTGTATGTGCAGCTACCCAATTAATAAACAACTATATATACTCTAAGGTGTTGGTAGATATTATGTCATATATTGTACATGATTAAATTAGTGTGTAAGTCGTGCTCTGAAATAAAATGTGTGTTTAGAGAGTGCAGTAAAAGTACCCTAATAAAATCACATTTTATTACTTGTCTAAGTTTGATACGCTGGAAGAAGTTATCGTCGTTTATCTGTTGGTCAGGCCTCTTGCCATGATAGCTCATTACAGGGGCTGCATGCATGCTCATCGCAAATAAACTAATAATATTCCTCTTTAATATTTGAGTAGAATAGTGATGGTGGCCAAAAGGTATTTTCATATAACAGATAATAAGTGAAACATAAACCATTGCTATAACTGAAAATAAAAGATTAGGAGCATTTGAAACGTGTCACTACAGTGGAATTTTGACAATATCATGGATAGAGAAAGTAACCAACGCGAAATTTTTAAGAAAGGGAAAGAAAGAGAGAATGTTTTGAAAATACTTATGAAAACAAAATGTTAATAATATGATCGACCACTTACTCATTTATGAGAGTTTGATGGAGTTTTTCTTTAGCACCACGTCTTACTACCCATTTGGGTTATATGATTTGATGAAGTTAATTATAGAAGAAAAAAATTGCAAGAGGAAGATCGAGGATAGGATACATGAATAAGATAGTGGGATATGTTTTCATTAACAATAATTATAAGCCAAAGATCCCGAGTTTGAGTCCTGTGTCCAGGTGTCATTTTTCAACTTTCAGAATATAATATCCAGATGCGAGTAAATCCTCACTAAAACAAATATAATAGCTTTGGCTATTTGATTCTTAATAATTATAAAGATATAAAATACCTGGTTAAGGATAAGCAGATGTGAATAACTGCAGAAAACCAATATAAATATAGGTGACAAGCGATGATTAGGGTTTGGAATTTCATTCTGGTCTAAGTAGGTGTTGTCTTGTATTTAGTATAGCACTGCACTTAAGGAGTACTCAATGTTACTATGAAATTGACCCTAATTCTAAGAGATAGGGAGGAATGTGGATTTTTTTTAGAAGAATTGCACTTGCATTTCCAGGATGAAGAGATGATATAACAACAGGAGTAAAATCACCTGTGAAAAAAACCTTAAAATTTCACCTCCATTTTGTTGTAAATTATACATGGACATGCATACATAAATAATCACGCCGTTCTCTTACAAGGTAGGTAGAAAACTGTATATAGCTCAAAAAATAACTCTGTACTTAATGTGTCTTCACTAACTTTCTCCATACTTCTCTATCCTTGAATACTCCTTTCACTTCAAAAACATCCAAACACCAAGTCATACATGCTCTTTTATTTTTAAAACTCTTGATGCTTCTCTTTTTCACACGTTAATCTATATTTTACAACATTTATCCACGGCTTATATGGATGGCCTACTCCTTCCTTTTGATCCACACACTTTACCTTCATATATTTGCTTCGTTGCTTGATACACACTCATCCTCTCAAAATGCCCAAACCGACGTAAGACGTTTCTTCCACATTGGCCTATTGGATTCCCTTTCAAACCGCACTCCTTCAGCATCCACTCATTATTGACTCTATCCAAATGATTTTTTACAAATATATTTCTTGGATATCTCATTCCAACTACATTCACCTTGCTCTTGTGTTTGTCCTATCAAATCTACGCTTCACATCCCTAAAACTATGTTGGCGTTAACACAGTTTATATACTGACATCTTTGCCTCTTTCGATACAACTTCATTTTTTGCAGTAGGAGCCTTACTGAATATACATCCAACTACTCCCCGAGATGTATTTACCAGTCTGCTGATTTCATCATTTATCCTTACATTTTTACAGAATATTCTGTCCAGATACACAAAAACATTCATTCACCTGTTGTAACGGTTTTCCATTTATAACTAAGCTGATAATCATTTCCTGATCCGTCCATATAAAAAAACTATCCCCTTAGTCTTTGAGATATTTATACGAAGATCCATTCTGCCTGTCATCGCATTCAAACGATTTTATGCATTTTGCAAATCACTTTAATTCTCAGCCATTCATATGCCATCATGTGCATATATCAGCACTCTCACATTCACATAATCCATTTGCACACCAACCGCGTCCTCACAAGGGTCCCTCATACAGTTATTCATGAGTACATTAAGTTGCAAGCCATTTTTGAAATAACAGATTACTTCTAAGATGACGCGGGATTTATGTATTTCTGTAATGAATTAGTTTCTATTCCTGTGTATATGAAGTGTCCACGTGTGGGATCAACCGAATGGATAAAGTTATCCCACGACTCCTCTCATCCAGAGAGGCAGAGAGTGGTGGTAGGGGTGGGGGCTGATCTTAGTTGGATTGACAGCGTGACGTCACCATGGTGACGGAGAGAGTCTTTACGGCCATCCGGGACCATCGGCTCCATCTGTTGGACCACTCGAAGGAAGGAGGGTGGGGAGGGTTTGGTAGAGGCAATTTACCCGTGCTCTCCAACACATGGAGGGGAGGTCCATGCCCCCCGCCCCCACTCCCTCCCTACACTACATCTTACTTCCCGTCCGGGCTATTCACATTTATATGTATTGGGGAAGGGATGAGGAAGGTTGAATTGGAGAATAAATGTACTAGCATTTTCTTGGAGGAAAAGGGGAACCAGTTAGAAATAATCATCCTCACCCAGCTGGGAAACCAGGCTAGATCAGGGGTGGGTCCAAGGAGTATCTTAGGAGATGAGCGGAGTGAAGTCATAGGGATTTGCTGCATGAAAACTGATTACAATAATATAGTAAGCCTACATAATTCCATTTGGACACTTAGCTTAGTATTTTTACTTTCTCGCTACCTCACATGTAGAGAAAGTATTGTGATCGTCAAAAAAAGTTAGACTCGATATTTTAATAAATTGCGACATTTCATGATCCCCCCGAATCAAAAAAAGGGTTGGTTTTTTTCATTTTTGTTTGTCTGTCTACCTGTCTTTCTGTCTGTACCTCCAATTAGAGCCTAAACTATTTTACCGATTGGGCTAAAACTTGGTAGCTAGGGTTTTCGTAGGGTTGCCCCAAAGGATTTTTGGAATTAGTTATCTAACCCTAAAATTAAGGGAAGTTTCCTTAAGGGTTAAAAGAGATCAAATTGATTCTATCTAAATCGGCTCAAACGATTTTGATTAAATTTCATTTATTAGAATTTATCAATATTACAAACAAAATGAATACTCTAAATCTTTCTTCAAAATGACTTTAAGGGTTTCGGTCTGATGCGTGGATTTTTAAAAATCATATCTCTGTAACTCTTAGAAATGTGAAATTACTTCTCATTTCAAATATGTAAGTCTTTTTATAATAACAATCTTTTATTCGTAACATATATTTATATTATAATTTACAAGCTATACGCAAACTCACATATTTTTTAACTTTTCGAACACTAAAGGTAAAAGTATTGCGACCGTAAAACAAATCTAACCCGAGATGTTGATGGATGTCGACGTTTTATGAAACCCCGAACGCCAAAAAGTTGTTTTTCTAATGTCGTTTGTCTGTGTATCTCTTTAATCCTAAAATTAAGAATAGTTTAATAAATGGTGAAGAGAGAAAAACTCGATTTTGATTTAAATTCGTATCCAGGCGTTGATTAAGATTATAAATCGACTATTTTCATTTTCCCGTGAAAATTACTTTTAAGGTACTTACAGAAGTGAAAATTTTCATATCTCTTCAATTATGTAAGATACTAAATAACTTATCATTGCAAAACTGTGGTGTTATTAAAAATAAATTAATTAATTAATAGCAATGCGATAACCATAAGATGTGCAAACCTTAGTAAAATATCGAAAACTTTAACCGGAAGTCGAAATTTCAATACAAGTGTTGACCCTTGTGGACCCATTAGTGATCTTTTTTTATTAGTCCATGTATACAAATGAGGACTTTAATCCCCTAAAAATAAAATTATAAAATTTAAAACCGGGAGTAAAGAAGTGTTTTACGTAAGTATAGGGTAATTTTTGCTTAGGTTTGCTCGTATATATTATTTCCTTTCACATATTTTACGAATTTTAAGTAAATGTCTCCTTTTATAACAATGGAGGTGACCTGGCGGTCTATGGGTAAGGTGTCAGACTTCTATGCTGGCGGCCGGGGTTCAATCCTCGGTCCCGGCACAGATTTATCTGATTACCAAACCCTTCCTTCACCTCTGACAAGACATCTTGTGAATGTGAGGAATGCCAGGCCTCCACCGTGGTTCGGATTCCACGTTAAACTGTAGGTCCTCCATTTCATCTCACAATCACCCTACCATTACACATTAGCGTAAGTGCGTATAACCCGAACGGGTAGTAAGACGCGGTGCTAATAATAATATAACAATGGAGTGAGAAAGTCCAAGCAGAGTACCGTAACATTTATTCTAAACCATAATCGTGATGGTAGAAGCTATTAATTTTACAAAAATCTAATGAGCTAGTAGCCCAGACATTGAATAGCAATACAAAACCACATTATTGATAATACTTGGGGAAGGAAGGTAGGTAGGGAAGATTAAACTATTTCCCCCTCAGTACGGTTCTGTTTAAAATATTTGATTACATAGAAAATAAATTATTTTTATTAAATTTAATACCCTTATAAATATTTGTGCCTGCCTGGTGAGGTGTATGTCACCCCTATTACATCATCTTTATTGCTGGCTGGGGTTAGAAGGGGTTTATTGAGTAGCATTAAATAGGAAAAGGGGCTGTGAGGGAACTGTTTTATTTATTTTTTAGCACCGCGTCTTACTATCTATTCAGATTATACGCATATGTTACTAATTACGCTAATGAGTTAGAGATCGAGAATGTTTAATTTAGAGGAAGTGTACCCACATCTGTATGAAAATAGAGTGAAAAACAATTTTGGGAAAACTACCCTCAGTACACCCGAACGGAATTCAAACTCCGATCTCCGTGTCATCAGTAGTCTAGTCCAAAATGAGAGTAACGCCTTAGACAATGCGGCCACCGAAGTAGGTTATTGGAAAATTAACATTACAATGTATTAATAAATTATACTACTGAAACTCGAATTGGTGGACACGTGCACTAAGACATTAAACTTGTCTGGTCTGGTTTGCCGGTGACTGGGAAGTTTGGGTTAAAATTCTGGCTCGGTGTACTAAGGGAGTGTTTTCCTAGATAGGTTTCCAATCTCCCTTCTCTCAATTCTACCTTCTTCCTCCATACCAAACACTAACATGTGAAGATATAATCTATAATAAAATGGATCTCTTGTGTGTTGTACTATAGATAATGGTTTTTATGAACATATCTGTACAACTTTGATTGGGAGCATAATTTCTTTCTCGAACACCGCAAGCGCTAGTCCACTCCCGCCAGGAGGTTCAATTTGGGAGTGAGTCAGGAGACTTAAATGCGTATGCGCACTATATAACAGCGTCTGACACCTCATTAAGGTCATGACGGGAGTGATCATTTCCGCGAGTCATCTTTGGGCCCGATTCTACCCGAGTCATACACAACCCGTGAATGCAATCACGTAGATTTCCATTTACCTCCGGGGAAGGCATTCATTACACCCGTCTGTTGGATCACAACATGCTGGACTTCTTATAAGTGAATCATAATAGGAAGAGCCTTTTAAAGGTGAATAGTTATAGGAAGAACCTTTTAAAGGTGAATCATGGTATGAAGAGTATTTTATGGGTGAATTATCATCGGAAGGACCTTTTAAAATTTGAATCTTATGAATAACTTTTTAATGGTTAATCATTGTAGGAAGAACTCCTTATAGATGAATTATCTTGAGAAGAACCTTTTAAAGGTGAATCATTATATATATATAAATATATATATATATATATATATATATATATAAACTTTTATAGTTTATTTATATACACTTTTATAGTTTATATATATATATATATATATAAACTTTTATAGTTTAATCATGATAGGCAGAACCTTTTATAGGTAAATATTTGTAGGAAGAAGCTTTTATAGATGAATTTTTGTAGGAAATACCTTTTAAAGATGAATATTTGTAGGAATAACCTTTTATAGATAAATCATTGTAGAAAGAACTTCTTTTAGGTGAATTATTGTAAGAAGAACCTTTTAAAGGTGAATAATTATATAAATAACCTTTTATAGGTGAATAATGATAGGAAGAAGCTTTTATAGGTGAATCATGATAGGAAGAACGTTTTATGAGTAAATTATTGTAAGAAGACCCTTTTATAGGTGAACCATAGTATGAAGAACCTTTTATAGATGAGTTATCGTAGGAAAATCAATTTTTAGTTAAAAGGAAGATTTTTTTTAGGTGAATCATTATAGGAAGAACCTTTTAAAGGTGAATAATGGTATGAATGATCTTTTATGGGTGAATTATCGTAGAAAGAACCTTTTAGAGGTGAATCATTGCAGGAAAAACCTTTTATAGATGAATTATCGTAGTAAGAACCTCTTAAAGGTGAATCACCAGAGGCCAAACCTTTTATAGCTGAAAGCTTAAAGCAAAAATAAATAAATAAATTGATAGCAAGACAAACCCGTATAAATATATAGTAAATATGTCATGAGCACCATTTGAAATCGAATAAGTGTCTTTTAGATTATAGGTCTAAATTTATGACCTCAATAAGCTACTAGCCTAGGCATTAAGAAGAAATACATAAGTAGTGGTAGCGGTGACCTGGTACAGCCCCCTTATAGGTGGAAATTGATCACGTGACCACGCCTCCTGCTCTCTGATTGGC
>CABFVX010000917.1:13718-35950 GCA_902151425.1 Timema shepardi
CTCTTATACTCACGTCCGTCTCATTATCACCTGCATCACACAGCATCATTACCTTATTAATTAGGGTCGCCTCTTTAAGAAATAAAAATGTGCCGCGACTAATTACCATCACAGAGTTATAATTATTATTTGAAGTTGTTGCACAGCATTGTCTTATTTTTCTATTACTTTAAGTGTCGACAGTCATGCCTTGTTGGTTTGCACGCAACGGGGCCACCGAAATCAGAAATTATAAGAGTCACAACAAATTATTATTTTTAATTGTTTTACAATTTATATTTTAATCACACATCTAGTATAAGGGTGTTAAGGCTCAATCTAATTTAAGATGACCATTCGTGCCCGATTTTTGGGGGGGACACTCGTAGATTAGTTTTATCCCTGATTTGTTAAACAAATTAATGCGATTTGAAATTTATAAGGAGTAAATAAAAATTGTTTTTACTAAGTCCTCTAATAACAATATTAAAGGTAAATTCTAGCAAAACCACACATTATTAAAGCAAGTAATAGTTATTTTTCTCATTCTGACTTTTTTTTAAAACTTTTGGGAAAGCTTGGGCTTTTCACGTAAAGCATTTAATGATAAACCCTCATTGGTGGTCCCATGGTTTATCGCGTCGTTCTCGTGATAGACCGGATTTTTCGGAACAGGGAGATCGGTGTTCGAATCCCGGCTAGGTGTACTGAGGGTGTGCTTTTTCTTAAATGATTTTACATTCTCTCTCCCCTCAAATGTGGGTATTTTTCCTTAAAAACAGTACCTTCCTCTTCCCTTTTACATAAATAATATAATAAATGCAAACATTCATTGGCTATCTGCCTAACCCAAGGAATTCAACATAAAAATAAAATCTAGCTGTTAAACTTTTGTGATATTCATTTGGATTAAAGGAATCCAGTTTTGTATCCCTTAAGGAATAAACTATTGATTCCTTCAGTTATACAATACTTGATTCCCTTAAGGATACAATTCATTTATGCCTGTATCTTTAAAGTAATTAAGTATTGTATTCTTAAGGGAACTAAGCCTGGTTTGTCTGAGGGAATCAAATCTTGTATTCTTAAGGGAATCGAGTATTGTATCCTTATCCCCCAAGGGAATAAAGCATTCTCTCCCCAAAGGAATAAAGTATTTCCTCCCCAAAGAAACAAGTATTGTACATTACAGCTAATCAAGTCTTGTATCCCTAAAGGAAACAAGTATTGTATTGCCTGAAGGAATCATGTATTATATTCATAAGAAAGTTGTGCATGTTAAAAATTGTTCATGGGCTGAATTGAGCTATGAATAGGTAAATGGGGTTACCAGTTTCTGTGGCATATAAATATACAATTAGTGAAAACTGACTGTGTGAATTTTCTTTAGAATAATAATCTTGCTACCTTTGTCGGTGAGCACGTGGATTAAATGTCAAGCTCGTTTGGTCTGGTTTTATGGTGACAAATCACTAACGGTAAGAATTGTTATCTCGGGGCTATCCTCTCAAATCAAATAAAAAATGGTGATAGTAGCTATCTTGAACTCCCCTCATAGCATAAATCATTAGCGGCGATCACAGCTATCACAGCATAGCTATCTTGGATCATCCCCTTAATCCACATTATTATCGGCGATAATAGCTTTATTGGATTATCTCCTTAACACACATCATTAAAGGCGATAATAGCTATCTTGGATCATCCCCTTAATCCACATCATTAGCGGCGATGATAGCTATCCTGTATTATCCCCTTTATCCACATTATTATCGGCGATAATAGATTTATTGGATTATCTCCTTAACACACATCATTAGTGGCGATAATAGCTATCTTAGACCATCCCCTTAATCCACATCATTAGTGGCGATAATAGCAATATTGGATTATTTCCTTAACCCACATCATTAGCGGCGGTGATAGCTATCTTGTATTATTCCCTTAGTCCACATTATTATCGGCGATAATAGCTATCTTGGATTATTATCTCGACACACATAATTAGCGGCGATAATAGCTATATTGGATTATCCCCTTAACACACATCATTAAAGGTGATAATAGCTATATTGGATCATTATCTCGACACACATAATTAGCGGTGATAATAGCTATCTTGGATTATCCCCTTGACACATATCATTAGCGGTGATAATAGCTATAATTGGATCATTATCTCGACACACATAATTAGCGGCGATAATAGCTATCTTGGATTATCCCCTTAACACACATCATTAAAGGCGATAATAGCTATCTTGGACTATCCCCTTAACACACATTATTAAAGGCGATAATAGCTATCTTGGATTATCTCCTTAACACACACCATTAAAGGCAATAATAGCACTCGGCTTATCCTCTCAACACATCATAAACGGCCAATCGCAGGTCAGCCATCGCGTGTGATATTCAGAGAGCGCAGGCTACCTCGCTTGAGTCGCTTCTCCCTCACGACGACAGGGTGCCCTTCCTCTCTCTCACTCTGTCGGACCGCTGTAGGTCGAGCTTGATGGATGGCATTGGAGTGGTGTTCTGACATCATGATGTATGGGCCGTGTTTGATGGGATCCGTGAGAAGTGCGGGGCGCATGCGCGTACAAGTATTTACTTCCTACCCCTTCTCCCTTGGGAGGGTAGGATTACCCCCTCGAGACCTGATACCCAATAGGGCTGACGCCTACTCCCTCTCCAGGATAAATATATTTCAACTTTGGTTAAAATATGCATGACACATCAGTTGCCATTAACGTTCTAAATACAAATCTAACCGAAAGAAAGAATAAGATATAGTAAAACTTGGACTATTTAGTTATGTATGTCTAGGCTAAATAACTCGAAAGCTCAGTTGATGGGTACTTATGAACCTTTGACCAAGGGACGCCTGACCTTACTAATCGTACATTATTTCCGTGGAGCCTCTTGCCCTGTCCCGATGAGGCGAGGGGTTCATGATAGTGAGTAGGAAGTTGTGGAACCAGTAGAAACACTTAACCTAACTTAAGCCCAACCAACCATAACCTGGCGCCCGTTGAGATGATTCCCCTTTCGTGAAAAATACCCATGGTGCCAGCCGAAAATTGAACCTAGGACCTCTACACCCAATACCATCACTGTGTGAACTGCAGGTCTTGTGGAGAAAAGCTTTATCGTCGCTTTCTCTCATCCAACTGTTGCCAAATCTCCTCGCTCTCAATTATGTGTGAAGGTGGTGTGCTGGGGTAAGAATAGACTACTGGCAACCTCGATTAATTAGCGTCGCGAAACTTGTCTTATGTTTGAGGGGAGATTGACCACAAACACACAAGAAAATGACAACTCTTTTTTCCCAATAATAACCATGCAGTTTCCTCAGGGATGATATCAAGCATAGGTCGGCATCAAAGTGCGCTGACTACTATACCACAGGTCTGGTTATCATAGACAAATTGATTGGGCATGTCTGAGTAAAGTCTGTGTCTGAGCTCTCTATTTGCACGGGGTTGCCTTGACATTTACCCTTACAAGTCGCATCGGCAAGGACGTGGAGAGGTCTAAATCATTTCGAATTGTCCCTGAGGGGGTCGATGCACCCCTCACACGCCCTCGAGTCCAAGGACGGAAGCAATACGTCGTCGAATCCTCCTTGATGCGAGGTTTAACTGGATAATGTTTTATTCTCTCTCTGTCTGCTAGAACTTAGAGCTTTACTTTACCCTTCATTTTAAATTATACGGGCCGCTAAAGCAGACACGTTTTGAAAATATTTAGTAATAGACTATTTCGAAAAAGTTTATTAAGCAATCTACACCTATCGTTTATTATCGCCAAAAGTAGAAAATTGTTTCTTGGAATGCTCTAATCTATATAAAACAAAGTAAAAACAGTCGATGACAACCAATATTTAAAATAAAGTGTATTTTAAACGCTGAATTAAAAAATAATTAAAGTAGATAGATGGAGTTTAAAATAGTTTATAAGATGATTAGTAGTTAGTAGCACTGCAGTCCCTAGGATGTAGCAAGGCTCATGCCGTTCGAATATTTTAATGTAGTCCTAGATCCAAAGTTTGTGAGGAGTGTGAATTTATCAAGTCTATAACGCAAGGATCCTCGAGACTATTCGAATACAGCCTTGCTCATGTTTGAGAAAAATTCGCTTTCGTCGGGCTATAATCTCGTGGTATGGTCTCACTGATACATAACAAGGCTTTGCATGCTAGCGTCTTTGTCGCGCGGCAGGTGTGAGCCAAGCTTAACCCTTTAATACGATTTAATGAAAACAAGTTGTCTCAGAGCAAATCGAAGAGGTTCACTCAGACCTCCCCACGAGTTGTCTTATAAACAAATACTTCATTTGAGTGTTTCCAGTTGAACTGTGAAAATTATATAACCACGATTTACAAATAAAATTAACGTCCACTCTCTGAGACAATTGAATCACAAGACAATTTAACTAATTATTTAACATACTGTACAAAGCTATTCTATAAAAAGAACAGTTCATAGATATAATATGAACCTTGTTTTATTAATTATGACATAGATACCGGGTTCAAATCCTGATCGGATGTACTGAGCTTTTCATAAATTGTTTCTCATTCTTTATTCACGTAAATCTTTCTATATATTTAATTTAAAACTATACCTTTCTAATCCATATTTCGCCATCGTAATTAATATATACAAATAACCCGGATGTATATTAATAGCCCAAGAGCCCACGACGGCCAGACCTTCGTTATTTTATAAAAGCAGAAAATTTCTCAGAGCATGTCCCCAACACAGGTAAGTGTGAGCAGCGAGTATGGAGTTGGTATTGTGGTTACTTGAGCAGATAAAAGGTAGTAAAGGTGTGTAAAATAGTACCTCAAATTCGTTAAAGCATATAGCTTAATTTTTTATATTTTCTTGGGAATAACATTAGAAATCATGTCATCCATTGCCGGACACTTAGTACGGTTGCAACGCCCTGCCAGACACCCCTAAACTTTAATAAATTATAATTATACTTTCCTTATAGTATAAAAGCCGGGTTTTACATATGTTACTTGGGGACCTATAAAAAAATATTACCTCAATAGCCGGACAGTTTTAATGGTTTTTACATCTTGCCAGACACATTGAAAGTCTGCTGTAGGTGCGAGCGCGAGGTGACAACTGTTCAAGCGGGTGCGAGTGAGATAGAGAGTTTAGTCTATTGTAATTGTTTAAGAAATCCAATGAAAATAATAGTTTTATTACGTTCATAGCTATCTTATATAAAGTAAAAAATATTATTTTATTATTATAAAGTACAAAAAAAGTATTATTAAATGTAAAAAAAAATCATAATTTCTATGATTTTCATCTTTGTCATCAATATTTTGATTATCTTCGTCACTACTACTCCAGTCCGTGGCTTGATCGTAGTCGATATCACCTTCTTCATCAGTTTCTGAAAAAAATTAACCAAGTTTATACAATTATGAATAATTAATAAATTATGTATAGTAATTTGACATAATAATTACATACTTGATTGAGTTTTGAGCGAATCACTAACATAACTTGGTAGCTGATCCCCTTCAAACCATTTAAAGTGGTATTTGTCATTTTCCAGTATCCAGCCATTATTGTTTGGTTGATATATGGTTGATTTTTCAGATGAGCATTGTTCCAAATGGTACATATATATAGCTAGCTCGCCGAAATTGCTGCAATAGCTCGATTTTGCAAGGTGGTAGATTGTTAGCATCAAAATTTCGCAACTTCTTCCGGTCAAAAGCTTCATTTACATCAGAGACTGTATACGAGTCAATGAACATTTGAAGTCGAGCGGCATCAACATCAATTACATGACCGACATTGTATACATTGCATATAAACCTCTGAATAATATTAAAGACGTTTTCTTGTTTATCTGTATTTTCAATTAATTCGCTGTTACCGAAGCTCATGAAAGCTTCCTGGTACTCTGGATATTTTAAAAATATTTTATAAGGTTTTAATTTTCCTTTTCTGAAAAACGCAGGATTATAATCACATCCTGTGATCGCATGAAATCCAGGTACTCTCTTACAAATTAACTGTCCCAGCTCGGCGTGTATTTTGGTTAGGTCCACATATATTTAATTATTTACAGTACCCGTAAGCATCAAAACAACCGAATCATTTTTAAGGTGGTGCATGTGACCAAGCATTATAGCAGCAATATCAGTATCAACACTTCTGATTACTATTTCTGTTTGATAGTTGATGTTACATGCATGGTATACTATCTTAGTATCTGCTTCCTCGTGTGCTGGGCATGACAACTCTTCATCAACACTTGAGACAACTTTGTTGGAATCATTAACAGTGAAAGAATGACAGTTTCTGAAATTTATGTGGATAATTTTGTTGCCAATAAATGATACGACTTCATCAGTAGCCCAATGTGAAATAAAAAAAATTAACCAGAGCTTCTTTAATATTTAATTTTTTTAACTCTTTTGCGAAGTCACTTGATCAAATTTGCTACGGCCCAGTTATGGTGTACTCTAATTGCGCTGATTCAAGAAACTGATGGAGAAGGTGATATTGACGACTATCAAGCCACGGACTGGAGTAGTAGTGACGAAGATAATGAAAATATTGACGACAAAGATGAAAATCATAGTAATGATTTTAAAAAAATGTACATGTAATAATACTTTTTTTTGTACTTTATAATAATAAAATAATATTTTTTACTTCATATAAGATAGCTATGAACATAATAAAACTATTCTTTTCATTGTATTTCCTAAACAATTGCAATAGACTAAACTCTCTATCTCACTCGCACCCACTTGAACAGTTGTCACCTCGCGCTCGCACCTACAGCAGACTTTCAATGTGTCTGGCAAGATGTAAAAACCATTAAAACTGTCCGGCTATTGAGGTAACATTTTTTTATAGGTCCCCAAGTAACATATGTAAAACCCAGCTTTTATACTATAACGAAAGTATAATTATGATTTATTAAAGTTTAGGGGTGTCTGGTAGGGGGTTGCAACCGTACTAAGTGTCCGGCAATGGATGACGTGATTTCTAATGTTATTCCGAAGAAAATATAAAAAAATTAAGCTATATGCTTTAACGAATTTGAGGTACTATTTTATACACCTTTACTACCTGTTATCTGCCCAAGTAACCACAATACCAACTCCATACTCGCTGCTTGCACTTACCTGTGTTGGGGACATGCTCTGAGGAATTTTCTGCTTTTATAAAATAACGAAGGTCTGGCCGTCGTGGGCTCTTGCTCTATAAGACGTGATGCAAACAGACAACAATTTATTGAAGTTTTACTATTTCGTACTCTGTTATATTAATAGTCTATCTATTTTAAAATTGTTTGTAAAGCAATGGGAAATATCGTGGATGGCCCCTTAAAAAGGCTTCTTTAAAAATTATTAACTCAATAGTTTTCTACCAAAATAATAAAATTTAATGTTCAAAATAATTTAAAAGTGATAGTTGTAACCCTAAAGTATTTCAAACTACATTTCTTAAAATAATTTTCAACACCCAATTTAAGATACCAAACCTGCAGGTCTTTGATCATGTACAGGATTGCTCATGATACGTCTATTCCCTCTTTACAGCGCCCTTGGAGCAGAAATGCTCATAATACGTCTATATGAACGATGCACACTGTTCGACCTGAACAATGCCTCATCTAGTGCTCGCTAGTAATTGACTTGTAAACCCGGCATATATTCACGTCAAACAAGTCATTACGCATTACGATGGCGGCATTCGTGGCCTCAGGGGTAAATAATATATAACTAGTGCATTTTACGATTCAAAGCAACGGGGTTTGTTTTGCTTTGAGGGGGAAAAAAAAGAATTTGCTTGTGATTCTATTGTTTTGCACTCAGTAATTTTCTTACCTTAGTCGAACTGAAATCTTATGAACATTTATTGAATTATAAAACTAATTTGGCGGAAGAAAATGTATTTCTTTAAATTAAAAACAGTGCAAGGGCTGGATTCCTAAATTCAGGGCGTGTTACGGGCCATAGCACAAAGAAACATGTTTGATTCAATATATTCTACATTTTATATTGCACCGCGTCTCATTATCCGTCCGGACTATACACATTTCAATCATGCCTATGTGTAAAGGATAAGAAAGGTAGGGTTTAAAGAAAAATGTACCCAGCTATGCTTAGAGGGAGACTGGTAAACAATTCAGGAAAAGCCTCCCTTAGGAAATCCGGCCGGAATTTGAACCCCGACTTTTCTATCAGTAACAAATCAAACAAGACTAGCCTCACGTTTAATCCACGCTCACGCTGATCTGGTTCTATAGACCCAAATAGTTTTTAATTTCTCGCTATTTTACAGGTAGAAAAAGTATAGTGATCATAGAAAAAATCGAACTCAAGATTTTGATGAATCTTGACGTTTCATTACCCCCAGAAACCAAAATTTGTTTTTGACTTTCCGTTTCTCTGTCTGTTTGTACCCCCAACTAGAACCTAAACTATTTTACCGATCGGGCTAAAACTTGGTATTTTGGGTTTTCATAGGGTTTTCCTAAGGAGTTTTAGGAATTGGACATCTAACCCTAAAATTAAGGGTAGTTTACTGAAAGGCTAAAAGAGAAAAAGTCAAGATTTGAAACACCTAATAAGATGTCAAACATTTTAACCGGAAGTTGAAATTTTAATACGAAGTGTTGACCCTTGTGGACCCAACATTGATCTTTTTTTATTGGTCCAAACATACAAATGAGGAAATTAATTCTTTAAAAACAAAATTATAAGATTTAAAACCGGGAATAATTTTTTTTACATAATTTTAGTGCAATTTATGCTTGGGTTTGCTAATGTACTATATTATTTCTTTTCTCAAATATTACGAGTTTTGAGTAAATATCTCCATTTTCAAGCAATAGAGCGAGAAAGTCCGCGCGTATTTCCGCACCATTTATTTATAAAGGTGTTTATTATTATTATTATTATTATTATTATTATTATTATTATTAGCACCGCGTCTTACTACCCGTTCGGGTTATACGCACTTACGCTAATGTGTAATGGTAGGGTGATTGTGAGATGAAATGGAGGACCTACAGTTTAACGTGGAATACGAACCACGGTGGAGGCCTGGCATTCCCCACATTCACAAGATGTCTTGTCAGAGGTGAAGGAAGGGTTTGGTAGTCAGATAAATCTGTGCCGAGACCGAGGATTGAACCCCGGCCGCCAGCACAGAAGTCTGACACCCTAGACCGCCAGGTCACCCAAAGGTATTTAAATTATACTTACAGAACCGATTGATTATATAAGCACATGATAGTTTCTATGCACGAGAGCAAAAGGGCCAATCAATTTTTGCGGGAAATGTGTTTTAATTTTTTTTGCAGGGTTCTTTTCTTTTACATACTACGATTGACGGCTTCACTTCCCCTCCCAAGGAAGTTGTGCTACGGAATCTTATTGTTAAAGAAAAGTCCGTTGACCTCAGCTGGGTTTGAACCTACGAACATTGGTCCTGAGGCAAGCACTTCCCCTCAAGACCACCGAGTTTGACCCCCTAGTTATTTGTTGCTAGGCCTATATATTTCAAATAAGTCAATTAAATGCGTAACCAAAATATTGTAAAAAACTATGTTCTCGAAGATGTTTAGCATGGTCAGCTAAATCTTGGAAGCAGTATTATTTAAACTATATAAATAAGTATAAACATTATAAGGTATTCAAAGTACAGGCCCTATTACTGTCTGAAATAGGATTTTTTGTTATTCAAAATTATGTATTCTTTAATATTTATTTATAACCGTCCATTATGTTCTAATTCATTAGCCCCTGCTTATGTCCCGGACACGCTGTAAAGCCTCGTTTATTACGTAACATGTTGGACCCGACATGTTGGGAGACAACACATGAGGAAATGTAAGTTGCGTTTGTTGTATCCAACTTGTTAGACCAACATCCTGGATCCTCCGCTAGTTTTTAATCAGTCTACACATTTCTAGTCATGGATAACATCGTATTATTTGCCGGTCTTAATTTATTGTGTTGCAGAAAAAAACCAAAACCTATGAAATGGTGGGGGCTTCGAAGTTTTGTTTGGCTAAACGTCAAATTGAAGATACTTACATGGGAATAATGAATGATATTTATTTGCAAAATGTATTTGATAACTTTGTACGCATGTCATATGTGAGCTTGGAATGCTTAGTTACACTTTTGTATCCTCATTTACGTGGTAAGGTGGAAAGGAAAAATGTTGTAATTCCGGGAGAAAAATTTGCTACAACTCTACGATTCATTTGAGTCTAATGTATAGCCACAAAACACGTACTTTTCCAAGGCTGGAGACTGGCTCGACTCTCGAGAGCATGCGCAGAACCTCCCAAATCAGCCAATATGTTGGGCTGGTTGTTTGTTATCTCCAACAAATGATCTAACACAACTTGTTGGCTCTGACCGGCTCTCCCAACACCAACATGTTGGCCAACATATAGGATAGCATACGAGACAACAGTAATTTGTCAACTGTTACCCCTTCATCAACTTCTACAACGGCCAAGAAACGGCGAGATTCAGATATCTCGGAAGTACGAACACAAATGAACACAGCTATAAATGTTCTTAAAAATGTATCGAACCGATCGCTAACTGAAGGTGGACGAGGTGGATCTATTTTGTCAACTACTGGCGAAAATAAATAAATTGATAAGCAACAAATAGAGAATATAATGCATGATATAGACGAACTTATTTAACAGAAGCGAAATGTCTCTCGATTCAATATTAGTAGCCCTGCTAGCACGAGCACATAAGCGATGTCTACCCTAAATTCCGTGCGTTATGCACCTACAACACTCCCTTCAACTCAGGTTTTGCCAAGTCCTGTTTATCACACTGCTGACGATTATAGTAATTATACATATGTACAACCACATTGTAGTAGTCAAACTGAATATGTGACAGGTCCATCAACCACAACTCTGAATGTGACCATTCTGTCAAATGATATTGTCTCACAGGTATGTTTAATCTCCGAGGCACAAAAAAATAAATAAATGAACTATACTACCTGACACCTAATAATTTTGTTTACAATAAACATGTTTTTGATTGTTTTTGAGGGTTTTATTTTACAGCAATCTACTACCCACGGCCATGCTGGCGGCCGGGGTTCAATCCTCGGTCCCAGCATGGATTTATCTGATTACCAAACCCTTCATTCACCTCTGACAAGAATTCTTGTGAATGTGGGGAACGCCAGGCCTCCACCGTGGTTCGGATTCCACGTTAAACTGTAGGTCCTCCATTTCATCTCACAATCACCCTACCATTACACATTAGCGTAAGTGCGTATAACCCGAACGGGTAGTAAGACGCGGTGCTGCTAATAATAATAATAATAATAATAATAATACTGCCCACGGCCTCGTCCATGCGAACCTGTTAAATTTAGCCAATGTCCTTCTATATCGAGTATATACGTTACGGTTAATGTGATGAATTGAAAATTATTAATAATAACCGGATTTCCTTAATAATGGTGCGGTTATTACTAATACTAAATGGTTATTATTAATACTAACACCCGCCTAGATGGCGTAGTTGGCTAACACGCTAGTCGTGTTGAGCTCGACTGCTGAGGACGGGGAGATCGAGGTTCGAATATAGGTCGGGTGAACTGGGGTGGTTTTTCCTAAATGGTTTTACACTCTCCCTCCACGCAAATGCGGGTTCACTTCCTCTAATTCAACCTTCTCAAATCCTAATCCATTAGTGTAGTTAGTATTTAAAGCGTATAACCCCAACGGCTAGTAAGACGTGATGCTAAATAATAAATAATAATTAATACTAACCGCATATATCACTTTGACCGTAACATATACATACATAAACTTATCTTAACAAAATAATACAACGCCTTACACAGCGTTTTACATACTTCCGGCACAATCAATGATATAACTTGAGGATAAATTTTAAATAGGTAATGAATACCTTTGAATGAATCTCCAGTCGCTAGAAATTTGTCACAGCGAGGCGTACTTTAGCCGGTATTGATTCTCTGAATACAGTATCTTGTTTATTTATGCTTGGTTCAACCAGCAGTAGAAGGTATTCAAAATCTATTGAAAACATACGACAAAAGTTATCAAACTCTCCTGAAAGCTCTTGAATAAAATTATTTAATAATCAGTTTCCATCGTATCTGAAAAAGAAAATTTTATAGATTATTTACAGATAATTAGGCACATAAAGAATATTATTTGAGCTCCTTGTAACCCGCTGTAGACTAAATTATTTATTCTCAAAATTATTAAAATGGAATGTCTATAGGTACTCACTGATTCCGTGTTTTATCGTGTGTCGTCACCCACCATTTTCTGCGTGGCTGTTTCTTCTTTTTTTTTCAGTAAGAAATATTAATGATATGAACTCAATAACGTAAAAGCGCCTACAGCAATTTCTATATCAGACATCTTCACATTGTCTCTGACTGCACTAAACCTAATAATAGAATTGCCAACGTGTGGATGTCTAGCAAATTAACCAGCCAGCGCTGGAACCAGTGTTGGGACCAATGTGTGGATCCGGCATAACACAACTTGTTGGGATCGTGTTGGCCAACATGTTGTGTTACAATGTAAACGAGGCTTAAGGCTGGAGATCCAAAAACTTGCTGAAAACAGTCAAAGGCGCCAAGACAGTGAGAAATGCACTGGCGGTTGTAATGATATAGAATCATATATCTCAATAATTTACTATTCACATCGTTATTCAAAATTACAATATTTTAAACGAAAGCGGTTAGTAAGATTTATTTGTGTTAAGTTGTTAAGTTGCAAGGTATGGTGACATCCTTCTAATTCTATGTTTAAAAAGACAACGCAGTTTTGTGAACAGAAACGCACCTGGATGACCACACCTTTTTTCTTTTAGGAAGTTTCGAGAAGGAAGTCTCGCTTGATATACCCCTTCAGGGTACGCATCTCTTCACTTTCCTTCCTGACGAGGAGCCGTGTAGATGGAGTCTATGACATCTTAATCTGTGTTCTAAATTTCACGTGTCGGGAATTATGATGCATATAAAGTAATAGTCGGGCTTTTATTAACATCTACAACGTGTGAAATATTTAGCAAAAAACTGTTTATATACTTAAAATTAAAATAACTATAAAACACCAGAAGTCTTAATTTATAAAATAAGATATCATCCTGTTTTAATTATTATAATACAGAACAGCAAACTTTGACCATATCCAATCGTTATATCAAATGCCACCCTAATGGTTGCGTACAAACATTAATATATCAGACTGGCTCTTTTAAACGTTACACGGTTGCCTAAAGAAGTAGGTTTGTTTTTGTTAGCGACTATAAACCAATTTTATAATTATTATACCTGGTTTTCACCCTTTGAAACAGTACAGCTTACTAATTGAGGATTGCAAACGCTCATCCATAACAGTGGATGAAAAGTACAAGGTGTTACTCTTATGTGAGACTGGCCTACTAAAGACGGGGAGATTGGGTCTCGAATACAGTTGGCTCTACTGAGGGTGCTTTTTTCTAAACGTTTTACCACTCTCCTTCCTCGAAAATATGGGTAAATTACCTCTAAAATGCTTCCTTCATTCCCCATACCCCATTAGAACAAATATAGTATATTCGATGGTAAAAAAAATTAAATTAAAGTCGTTACGGAACTCTTGATTTGAAACAATACATAAAATGGGAACTAATATTGTGGGTGGTTCAATAAGACTGCGGACCGGACAGTCTTATAAAAGTGTCGCAGATAAACGGACCGGTCAAAGGTGTTGCGCGAGCCATACATGACCTGTGAGCTTGAGAACCCTGGTCTACAGACCATTGTAGCTCAAGTTTGCACTCACTAGTCTTGAAAGGGGATGGGTAACCACATTGACATAATCATGGTCAGACACCTTAACTCAGTCGTTAGTGGGGTTTTTTTTTACTAGTTTTAAGGTACCGAGTTTGATTCCCTGCATGGCTGAAAACAATCCTAGGTAAAATGTGGGTTCCCTCCTTTTACAGTGATAAATTAATGGCTGAGGGCTGAGCGTTGTGTCCGTTATAGATTTAAGTTAGGTCGTGTGCTATTATAATCAGTCGATTCGGAAAGCGTACTTTAAATACCTTTGAATACATGAAGGAGGAATAAAAATACTACTCGTCGCACCCAAAAGCGAAAAATCGACCAAGTCAAATTTATTTCTTCTCCAAATCGCAGGGCGGAATGTTAGTTAAAGTTCAGCGATAGTCCAGATATTTTGTGATTTGTGTGTAAATCTACAGGTCAAGACATTTTTTTAGACCTTGATCACTTTTTTAATAACATGTCATGTCATGTCATGATAACACTGATAACGTATGTTGTACACTCTTTTTACACCTAAAGGTGACCGTCTTGCCTTCACAAACTACACTATGGGCCTATTTTAGAAGGTACACAATAGTGTAATCTGTCAAGGTAAACTTGTTACCTTTCAGGCTAAACAGAGTGTACATAGATTGTATATAGTGTCTTCCAGAAGGGCTTGGATGAGTTTCAACCCCAGGGCTCTACTTACACCAATCTCTTTACCAATTTTCGATATAATAGCCGATTAAAACCAAGGTATATCGAGTTTTAGATACGTTTGCAAGTAGTTTACTAACAACATTCCTCGATAAAACGGCTGCGACGTGCTATTTTACAGAGCTGGTTGGATCTACCGTTCGTTGATAATAATGGTTTTATGATAATCCAATCATCTGAAACTCTGTTCTACCAAATATGGCAAATCATTGATTAATAAATCCGAGCCTACTCATACTTCTTTTGAACTCTATACCTTATGAAAGCTACCTATTTCTTTACCAGAAGCCTATATGATTGTATTAACTGTGTTATGAAACATTGGTTCTCGCACAAACTTACACATTTCACTTTTAGACTTAATATAAAACTTGTTTTGTATTCTTACGCCTCGCAAATATGATCATGTTTAGTTAATTTGGAATGTGAATCAAAATTATATCACTTGTTAAAGTGACCATTTATACTTGAAATATGTCTGATTATTGAATTATTTACCATTTATAATGTTAGTTACTTATTAATCCAATTGAGGTGTGTTTTACTGATACGCATGGAAGGGTATGGGTTGTATGTCACTAATCTTATAGTTTGGAAATACCATAGCTAATAGGCCGAAAAGAGGAGATGCACTTTCCACATTACTCCTTAATCAACCCTTAGAGTATGCTATTGGAGTAATTCAAGAGAGTAGGGGAAGGTAAACACAAAACGGTACAATACAGCTACTAGGATAAGATGATTTAGCTTCGTTAGGCAATAGTAAGAGAGGTGTGGCAAGAAATGCAAACATTGTGTTAGAGGCTAGTAAAGAAAAAGGTTTAGAAATGAACTCTGAGAAGTCTAAATAAATGATCACATAGATAACACATATTGGGGACGATAATTTAGAGATTACTTCTAGCAACATATTAATTGACAGGGTTAATGAGTTTAAATGTTTAGGAACAATTTTAACTAGCGATAACGATATTAAATAAAAAATTAGGTAAAGAATATTGTCGAGAAATGCATGATATTATTTGGTCAGTAAGTTGTTGACATATCGCCTGCTTTCAAGGAATGTAAAACTTAGACTACACAAAACAATAAATTTACTGGTTGTTCTCTGTGGGCGTGAAACGTGATCTCTTAACTTACATGACGTAAACCAATCTAGGCTGTTCGATAACAAGCTGCTCTGGAATATATTTGGTCTAAAGAGGGATGAGGCTACTGGGGAGTGTCGTAGGCTACAAAAGGATGAGATACCTATCCTGTACTCATCACAAAACATTTTTAGTAAAATCATTTATTGTAGATTATGGTGAGCAGGACATACAACGCAAATGGGAGAACGTAGAACCGTGTTCGGGCTACTGACTGGCAAACCCAATGCGAAGGGACAATTGGGAAAACCTAGACGAAGATGGGAGAATAACATTAGAATGGACATGAAATAAAGTACGTTCATCACTCGAGTTTACTTGGATGACAGTGTTTAGTATGAATATATCTACTAAGTGAGTTGTGTGCTCTATTCTTTGTGTAATTAATTATATTCATTAGAACTAGGTGTCAGCACCCCATTAACCCTTATACCCTAATGGCTCTAGGTTCGCAAATCCCGCGCTTTTTCTTAGCATAATGGCAACAACTGTGTTCAAGCGTCTTTTTATCTCTCAGGACACACAGCCATGAAACTCTCTCGTGTGAAATATTAATAAGTGCTCAAGAATAAAGATTGGGGCGCCCCAGCTATCATCTCATCACCCCAGGTATTCTCATTCACCATTCGCAAAGGTAGGCTCATTATCAATCAATTGTTTCTCTCTATGTTTGATTATTTAACGAATGTGTACAAAATGTCGCCTGTTAACATCCCACAGACAGCTTCAAAAGGTTACTAGAAATAGTCCCTAATATATTCCTACGACAACAGCTGACATCTGTCACTTTGGATAGTTGTAATGAAAACACGTGGTAATGTATGAATGTGATAGTTAACCACAGTAATTTAAGCCAGTATTATTTATATTTATTTGAGGTCAGGCCCAAAGCTTATTAATCGTTATATTTCACTTAAACAAAATAATGTATTGACAACACTTTCACAAAAAGGTATAATACATGTTTCTTTAAAATGGTGACCGACTAATTAAAACCATGTGGTTGATCATGACGCAAACTGGTTCTCTACAATCGTCCACCGACGCACTGGCTGAACATATTTTATTCAGTTAAATATTTCGAAATACAATAAGTAATAATAATATTTAGCACCGCGTCTTACTACCCGTTCGGGTTATACGCTTAAATACGATAAAGTTATCATAAATTAATGTATTATAATATTTTAAAAATGACAAGTATTTTCTTCTTTTCTAAGTAAATACAATGTCTGTATTGAAACATATTTAGGAATGCACTATATATATCATAGATAACATTCTTAAAAGAAGACTAAGTACGTTTAAATGTCTATAATATCGTTTCGAATTGGATAATTTTTTTTTTATTAAAAGTAATTAAATAGTTTGAAGAAACTTAAGTTTATGTTATTTAAATGTAAAATATAACATGTAATTAAGAAAACTTATACAATAGTACTGTTTTGCTATAAATTATAAGTGTTGGCAGCCTAAAACCTAAACATTTGATTTTTGAACTGTCATTTAGGTAAAAAGCTAAGGTGAACATACATTAAATAGGGTCTATTGAGGTGGACTGGATAGAACTAGCTACAAGATAGGAATGAGGTGGACTGAAAAAAACTAGCTCAAGATAGGGATAGAATGTAATGAGGTGGAATAGATAGAAATAGCTCAAGATAGGGATAGAAATTAATAAAGTGGGCTGGATATAACTAGTTCAAAACAGAGATAGGATGTAATGGGGTGTACCGGAAAGAACTACTACAAGATAGGAATGAGGTGGACTGAAAAAAACTAGCTCAAGATAGGGATAGAATGTAATAAAGTGGGCTGGATATAACTAGCTCAAGATAGGGATAAGCGTGGCGTGCTTTTATAGTTATGGCAAAGAATTTTTGAGTTCCCGAAGCCATAGAGTAAGTAGAATTCAAAGCTACCTTGAACCAACTCTATTTAAGTCTTGCCCTTTTCCTCACACGTGGTTGGTATCACTGTAAAACCAACAAACGTTTCCGACTCATGTCTAGTTGGACGCTATAACATCCGAGATGTCTGGAATATTTTATTGCTCTTAAAAAAATGGGTTGCACTACTCATTTACCTGGCAAGTTCTTGTAAATGCCCATATTATACAAGTGGCGGGATTAATAAATAGACAAAAAGTGCTTGTATATGTGGTTTTTAATCATATGTGCGGATTTAAATTAGACTACACTTGTGCATATTAAAAAAATATATTGTTATGATTTTAATAACAATTTCTTGATCGTTTAAATGCTATAGGTAGAACCTATTCTTTTATTATCATGCGATGGAGTTTAATGCAAGCCGTGCAATTGCGTCTTAGTTTTTATCGCATTAATGTCGTGTTGATTGAACACATCTGTGATTCAGGTTTAAAATTATTCTAAACCTGTTTTATATATGTAATTTATTCACTCTTTGGCTTTGCCTTTAATTGTTCCAAAACAATAGTTCTTGGGGAGATTTTACAATATTTATATTGTTAAATAAACTACTATTAAACAGTATTATGCTTTTGGTTTTTCTACTGGAGTCCTAAAGGTAGAGTCAAGAGGAAATGTACCCGTATTGGCATGGAGAGAGCTTGGAACTGTGAGACTGCGTAAGAGTGTTAGAGATAATGTGTTAGATTTTGAGAGTGAGCGAGAAAATAAGAACGTGTTAAAAATAAGGAAAATAATCATCAATACAACTGACCTGGATTCTAATCCCGGATTCTCCGTCACCGGCGAACCAAACTAGATAAGCTTGAAGTTTAATCCATTCTACTACAGATGTAGGTGTGCTCCGAATTATTATTATTAATTGATTAGTACCGCGTATTACTACTCGTACGGGCTATACGCCAATGAATGTCTACGAGTGAGCGAGACTGAGCCTATTAATTTTTTACGGTAGAGGTGTTTTCACATACCTTCCAAGGCTCTTGTACATTCTACAATAGACATGGCACGTGGGGACGACGGCCTTACTTCCCTTCCGTAGGAAGTTGTGCTACTTTTTTCGCTCAATAAAATTTCTTCGACCTCGTCTGGGTTTGATCCAGCGAACATCGGATCCTAAGTCGAGCACTTTACCCCAAGGTCGACTGCTCCGAACTGCTCGCACATTTTCTAAACTTGCCTCTTTCCATCTGACTTGTTTTTTATATCCTCAGTAGTATATGTATCCTGATATCCCTGTTTACAGATTGCTTAGTAGGGGAGGGGGGGATAAATCAGCCGGTGCTTATCTTGTAACGGGATAACCAGAAAGACCTCCTGCACAGATACTGGCTCATACTTATCTTGTAACAGGATACTCAGAAAGACCTCCGATGAAGATGGTCTGGATACTAGCTCATACTTATCTTGTAACAGGATACTCAGAAAGACCTCCTATGAAGATGGTCTGGATACTAGCTCATACTTATCTTGTAACAGGATACTCAGAAATACCTCCTGTGAAGATGGTCTGGATACTAGCTCATACTTATCTTGTAACAGGATACTTATAAAGACCTCCTGTGAAGATGGTATGGATACTGGCTCATACTTGGCGTTTCCTTACCATCTCAATTGAAGACCGTCACCACAAATAAATTAAACCTTATTGGAACATTTTACGACCGGTCCTTAATTTTTTTAGTTTCTCTGATTGAGAACGTCTAGCTTTATTAGATTTACAGGCGGGAGATGGAAGGGAACGCATTAGGGTACTTATTTTGTCAGTTTAACATACATACATGCATACATAAATAAACACCCACACATACATACACACAAATACACACACACACACTCACACATACATACATGCACACCCACACACACATACACACCAAAACATACATACACACCCACCCACACATACACACCAAAACATACATACACACCCACCCACACATACACACCAACACATACATATATACACACCCACCCACACATACTTACATACACACACATACAGTAGCCCCATGACTTCTTTGGGGCTGACTGACAGCTCACAGCTGACTTCTGATAGTCAACATTTAGGTATATACCTAAATTTTGACCGTCAGAAGTGACAGCTGCTAAACACATGTTTTTGCAGTTTATTTGGTTCGGCGTAGGGATGCATAATCTGGTCTAGTAACTTTCAAAGCTGTCAGTCAGCACCAAAGAAGCCATGGGGCTACTGTACATACATACATACATACATACATACATACATACATACATACACACCCACCCACACATACATACATACATACACACCCATCCACACATACATACATACATACATACATACATACATACATACATACTTACATACACACCTACCCACACATACACACCTACCCACACATACATGCATACATACATACATACATACTTACATACACACTTACATACACACCCACCCACCCACACATACATACATACATACACACCCATACATACATGTATGCATACACATTACATACATACATACACACTCATACATATACATACATACATACATACATTTATACACACACATACATTTATTGTGTGAGCTTTCTATTTCCCACTCTTTGCTTTTTCTGTAATTACCCTGGATAGTGGATTTAAGAACCTTCCTGAATGCTTTAAAAATATATGTCTAATTAATTTTTTCCAATGTCTTTTACTAATCTCGCGGGCTACACTCATTTTAACTTCGCTAATAGGGGAGTGATGTGAAAGGTATATTTTATTGGATATATGCCTTTATTAAAATTGAGGGAAAGGGGTGAACCATTTAAGTTAAAAATTAACCCTCAATACTCCTGACTGAAATTCAAAATTCTGACTTCCTTATCATTGATAAACATGATTAGACTATCTTTATAATTAGTCAACGCTCCCACCAATACAGGTAATTTTAAATTACTTTTGTTATAGTTTTCTTTAAATATTTTTAATTGGTAATTGCTTATGGAATCTTAAGTGGGAAGTTTTCCAATTTATTTAATGTATGAAGGGGATTAACCCTACAAATACAGTATAGAAATTATTACCTACGGATTCACCTTACAAATACAGTATGGATCAAATTATTACTCCCTCCCCTTTCTTTTTGAAAATCAATATAGTGTATAGTTTAGATTAGTGTTCTCAGCTTGTACATTGTCATCCCAGCCCTAAGTCAGTTGGTAAACACTTTTAAGGTTAGAAGGTTTGAGGGGGATTTGTAGTGTCTCAATATTAATATTAATCCTCCCTACATTCTTTCATCACCCACTCAATATCAAAGATAATCAAGGAAAGGGGGTAAAGGGGTAGATTATGGGGATTGAAAGCTCTGATTAATTTGAGTTATCTACAGCTTAGTAATTTTAAAAACGAAATTAAGGTACCTACAAGTCACGCTCTAAACGTTGGCGATTATTTTTATTAAATAAAGATGTTTCTTGTTTAAATTAATGCAAGAACAGTTTAATAGCCTTAGTTTTTGTTTTTTCTTTCATTTTTGACGCATGGTTCTTTTTTTAAATGCAAGTTGAGACGATTGCTTGCGGTATTTTTCCACACTGGTTTAAAAAAAACGAGACCAATAAAATGGTAAACGTTTACCTTGATGGTCAGAAAAAATGTTATGCCTACTTATCCACGTTTATTAATAAAATTCAATTACTGAAACTTAATTATTGTTTTATTGAAGCTTGATAATTGCTATGTTATCGACAATTTTTAATTTAGAACCTCAAATTGGTGTGATTTAGCTACCAGCGTTCTTATCCTAAACAAAACACTTCCAGCCTCCAAGAAATTATAAACGATAAAATCTGAGGGACTGGGTTTCATTTATCTCCATCTGTACCCGGGATAGCATTTCCACATTTAATTATAAACGAAAATGACCGTAGGAATTTTCTCTCACTTATTTAGCATTTATTTTCTATCTGGATGAGCGTCGCTGCGGTTTCTTAAAATTTCTCCTCTTCCTGTAACCTAACTATGTTTCTCGACCTTTTAGAGCTAAACTTTACCAAATTAGCAAATCCACCAAATATCTATTTTTGTAAAATGTTTCCCTCCATAGCTAATTAAAGCCCACTACATTAGTTTAGTCAGTGGTGCCTAGCCTTTTGAATTAAGGGGTCCCGAATTCAGGTTCTGACACGGCAAAAAAAAAAAAAAATTAAATTAGATTTTTCCCATTTACAGCGAAGATTAAAGATTGTGTGTTGTGCCCGTTCTATACGTTAGTTTGTAAGTCGTGCTGATGATTAGTTGACTCTTAAAATGTACTTTATAACAATAATAATATGAATAATAAAAATAATTGTAATAATCTTACCGGTTGTTGTCTGACACAAAGACGTGAACATTGATGACACAGGAAGAAATGGATCTACCTAAATTTGGAATTTGGAAAAAAATATTTAGATTTGAGCATTTTCTCTATTGCTTTGTAAAAATATCAATGAAATGAGTTTGATATCTTCCTTCAATATTTTTATTATATCTATATTTAATGAGGATTAAAATAGTATTTTAGCTGTAGCTACAAGTTTATGAGCTGACAAAATGGTTTTGGCAAA
>CABFVX010000917.1:50352-116309 GCA_902151425.1 Timema shepardi
AACGTGCGCAGCCAACATGCCTTGGGATTGAGGGACCAGTAACGTAACTCAATTGTCAGAGTTAGTCCTTCTGGCGCCTCACGCCCCTTGTTGGCCTAGACTTAGGCAATGCTACCTAAAATCTTACTTAGTTTGTATAGACTGTTCTTATTGAGATTACGTGCTAAATAGTTATCATGTATCATGTTGTTTCATTAAATTGCATTACTTCTATTTACATCCTTTTTCTTTTTACTTCTCTATATGTATGTATGTGCACCCCTGGGGCTACTATGGTTGATCTTGGTGAAACCACAAACAACCAATAATGAAACCCCAAAAGTAATAGGACTTGGTGCACTCCTTACTAAAGATTGAGTTAGAATGTTTTCTAAAATGTTCAAAACAAGTTAGTTTGACTGCAACTGCCCCTTTGCGTGTGTGTTTTTCCCCCCTTTCTCTTCTCACCTCTCCGTTAAAACTGAAAACTTAATTTATTTAACCAAACAAATGGTTTATCTTTAATTCTACAAATACAATGGATACCAAATAACTAAGGATAGTTTTTGTACACGTGAAGCAAAAAACAATAGACGTATAAGACTTGTATGTCTTGCGCCGTTAAATTAAATTACATTACGTGGGGGATACTGAATGAGCTATTATCTTGGAAAGCTACCAAGAAAGTGTCATGTGCTTATTTTTATTAATAGAATGAACTGTGCGTTATTAACGATTGTTCTCTCTTACCTGTCCACCGTTAGCTGAAATATTATTTTTCGCCATTTCTAATCTCTCCATCAAGTATAGGTGTCGTGACCTCACATTATGCTTCACGCAGTAACAAGACTTATAATAATAGCTGTCCACTCGTCCCTGCATGTTCGGTACGCAATATTTTTGCTTGTGTGAACCTTACAACAAAAACAACAACATAAACGGTAGCTACATCCATTCCAAAATATGTTAATAAATCAGTAGAAAAACGTAGATGTTAGACGCAAACATAAAATGGATAAGCAAAGATGTCCACGTACTGTTTGTTTTGCCGGTAACGAGAAGGTCATGGCTAGAATCCTGACCGAATGATTTAAAAAGGATTCTCCTAAATAACTTCCCACTTTAATTTCATTTAAAAATAAAAAGAGGGATTTACATTCAATATAAATAAATTAAGGTGGTATGGAAAGTGACGCGAGACAAGGACGGTGCTTTTACAGTTTTTATGGCAAAACACATTTTTGTCTAAAATGGTCTTAGACGCTACTCTTGAGATGTACAAGATTATCAATGACAGGGAGATCGTAGTTTGGTCTCTTTTAAATGTATGGAGGATGGTTTTCCCTAAATGGTTTTCCACTCTCTCTATCCGTGCATATTATGATACTCTTCCTCTAAATTCAACCTCCCTCATACCTAAACTATTAGCGTAATTATTATACAATCATATAACCCAAATGGGTAGTAAGATGGAGTGCTAAAAAAAATTCGGTGCTAAAAAGAGTAAAATATAAGGCCTATGTACATATATTTATGGTTTTGTATTACAATCTTGTTTTGAAGGTTTGATTTTTTAAAATCTTCAAGTGTATTGTCGCCTTAAATTAATTATTTTTGAATCCCACACAGGCGGGAACGTAGAGGAAGACTTGGTAACCATCTTGTCTGGTTTTACGGTGATGGGAATATTTGAGTTTGAATCCCAACGCAATGTACTATTATTTCGCCATATAATGTTTCTCCCCTCCTTCCCCTTTTATACCAGGTACATATTGTTATCGTTTCCATAAGTTACACCTCCCTCATCGATACCCCTTTAGTGTAAATATGTTGATGATCCAGTAAATTAGTAAGTTGCGAGGCGAATACCACGAACGGGTAGTAAGACGTAGTGCTAAAAAAACAACAAAAAAACTGAGTATATCGGAGGCAAAAGCAGTGTTTGTTTCTTTGCGCAAGACTGGTATAGTTGATTTGCAAGGCTCACAATCGCTCCACAATATAGGTTGGTTATGGGGGGAATGTATTATGGCCGGCAGGCTTGGCAGTTAAACTGTTACTTGTTTTGTCGGATGTTAGTTATTAAGAGCTTTTTGCCTTTGGAGTAGTGTGAGGTGAGTGTTGCTTGATTGACTCGGGGTAGTACAAGGATCAATACAAAATACAATATAATATGGTTACTTATGGGCGGTACTTCTTGACTCGTCGGCGTTACTTGTAAGGCGATTTGAACATCTGTTCGGTGGTTTAACCTTGAAGTCGTATACATGAGATAAAAATAGTTAACTGTTTCAATGATTCCGACGCCTTAACTCGGCCAGTAACGTCAATGTTTTAACTTATGCAAAATGTCTGATGGTTTAACTTTTTCATTGATTTATATAGTGATACTAAGCTCGATTCTTGAGAGGGACTAAAATTTATCATCGTGAAATTGTGTTCGATCAGTTTTGATGAGGATAATATTTACAATCGGTAATCTGCTTGCTGGGGTTAAAATATATATTGTTTCTCATTCGCATTAAATACATTGATAGAATACTGATGAGGAAGGTAGAGTTTTGAATTAAATGCACCCGAATTTTTGAAGAAAGACAGAGAGAGAGAGTGTGTGGTAGATTATATAGGAAAAACTACCCTCAGTAACCTCGACCAAGATTCGAATCTCGATCCACGAGAGTTATTCGTTATGCCATACGACCATCGATACGGACCATATAAACAAATCGATTCAATAAACTCTGGGGCCTTTAACAGCTTTATCTTAAGCAGCAGGAATGAGAAATGTTATTTAGAAGAAGATAATATTATAAGCAAGAATATAGGATGAGAAAACAACCCTTGGTCGAAATTCAAACCTCGACCTCCTCGTCACTGACAGCCCAGTCTACAACGACCCTGACGCTTTATACCACATGCCAATCATTAAACTAAGTCAACATTACCACTAAATTAAACCTTCCTCATCCTTACCCTATTCGAGTAATTAGTACACAGGTGTATAACCCGTAGCTCTCATTGATAATTAACACACATTTATATAAATGTAATGTACCCGCGTTTGCCTGGAGTTAGAGCCGTCAAACCAGACCAGATGATGTTGAAACCTTAGATCCCGTGTCTATTGTTTCGGGTAGTTCAGTCGACTAGGCACCCATTCTCATCATTCACCACTCACCACACACCACTCAATGGTCGCATGGTCGTCACTCGTGTTATACTGGATTGCCTGTGTTGTTTGAGGTCGAATCCCAGTCAGTTATAAGTGAGGATTTATCTTTCTCTATCCATCTAAAATCCTACTTTTCTTCATAGCTAGAGTATCGTAGTTCATGTATGAATACACTCCAGACGGGTACTATGACGCGCTGGAGAAAAAGATGTGATTCTTATATCTAATAGTGTGTGACCAATGACGTGTGTATCGGATAATATCTCATATGAACTGTGGCCATGTGTGCCGTATAGCATCAACACAATTAAATAGACTAGTATTTGTATGCAATAGTTGGAAGCTTGTGTTCACAAGACAACACAGTTCTAATCAAAATAACCAAATACCCCAGCTATGTTAATATCTGTCTCGCTGTAAAAGTGGTCCCAGGAGGTGAGAAGTTACGGGAATATGTCCCGGAGAAGAAAATAGAAGGTTTGTTTTATTCTTATGTAGATGAGCTCTTGCAAGTGCACTTTACTGCGTCCTGTCAGTTGGCTTGTTTCAGACTCTCGGAAAATATGTGCCTGTCTCGTGGGTGTATTATTTGTCGCAGAGGTGGTATGTGTTGCGTGTAAATACGGGGTGGCCATTATCTGGCTACGCCTGGGTGTGATTGTTTGACAAGGCTGGACAAAGTGCCGCCCAACTTGACTATAGTACGACATCTCCATCTGTGTGTAGTCCTACTACGAGCCACACAAGCAAATCCGTGTATTATCACCATAGGGTACAAATACAAACCGTAGAGAAAACTCATGCGTGACTAGTATCTTGGCCGTATACGGTATCTACGATTTGTTCAATAATACCATTGCATGATCATTATTATGGCCATATTAGAAGCTACATACTGCACTAATCTGTATGCAGAGTGTATATATATATATATATATATATATATTTAAATCTACTCATGTGAATGGTACTACACCGTTACACATGTTAATTTCAACATATTAATCATTGAGCACATATTAGACTTACACAGGACGAGAAAACCTATATATATTTGCATCATGACGCCTTACTATCCACTACGAGCAGCACAGCAAGACTTGTTTGATTATTGTGCCGATATTAGCTATAAGTTATATGTAAATATAGTCCTTATCATATTGGTGACCATATTAGATTATACTAGATGCACATGAAAACCCATAAATAGTCATCATGGCCATATTAGAAGCTCTAATCTGCATGTGCAAATCTAGTTATATTATCAAAATTCAGGGGATGTGCTTTGAATGTAGCTATAGGGTATTTATAGTGTAATCGCAATAGTGAGGTAAGCATCTTAGTTACTTAGAGCATATTTTGTGAAATCGGAATGCTAAGGTGAGATTAGAGCATCTATAATGGAATAGCAATAGTGAGGTAAGTTTAGGGCATCTAGTTTGTAATCGCAATAGAAGGTAGCTTTAATAAATCAACATTTAAATTGCATTAGAAAGGCATGCTAATTTTTTCTCTCTCAATAGTGACACTCTTCAACAGCATTATTTGTATTGTTTTATAAGTATTTATTCGATTTGTCAAAAGTTATATTATTTTATATTATTGTTGGTTGGGTTTTACAGGCCCGTCGACACAAAGATCACCAGGACCGTTCAAAAGTTATAATTTGCAGGTAGCGTATGGATAGGGTATATTTGGTCAGTTGCTCTACTAAATTATAGACTATTAATGTGTGTGATACATATCTTCCTATTACCATCCCACTAAAGTCCATTAGCTAATACACAAATATAACATCATATTTGCAAAATGTAGTTGAGATGTAACCACAGTCTATTTTTATAACCATTTACCTAAACGAACCAGCGCTAGCAATGAGCTGGATAGCGCTGCCACCCGTCCAGTTTTTGGCGGGGTTGCCACGTTTAGCATGTTGGGATCCTCAGCCCACAGACAAAACTTTTTCTGCAGTAAACCTAGTCGATTTTTATTTTTATAGTCTTACATTTCGAGAGTTTTGTTGTTGTATCCTATCTTACTACCCGTTCCTGCTTTCCGTATTTTACTAAAGCTAGCATATATATCTATCCTCTACTAGTCTGGCCGGTAAGTTGGATCTTGAAGACACTGTCGTTAGACCTCATTAACAAAATTATATGGGAAAATGTATAGTCATATATGATTTATATTCTACCTCCAAATTCCCATAAAAGTACCAGCTTCTGGTAGTTCTATTTCAATGTTTAAAAATCCACGGCACCTTTACCATAACCAATAAAAAAATAAATTAAGAAGTTTGGTAATCCTGCAAACAGCTGCTAAAACTGCAATATCTTAGTAAACAAGATAAGGAAGGCGATTTCTTAAAAATTATATTCACTCCTTTTTTTAAAAAAAAGGGATGGAAAACTGACACATGGGAAAGATATTTTGAAAATAGACGTAACCCGTCCAAAAATTAATATCAGTGCCTCTCTCCAAAAACTAATACCAGGGCCAGTCTGAGACAGTATTAATTTAATCCATATGGCTTAGTCCAATTTTCATAGTTTCTGGCGTAACTAGATCTACTTTCACATATTTGTACGTCAGGTAATTTTGTAAATCTGCAGCTGATATCACTATCACTAGACTTAGCACTGACAATTTAGTGGATTACTTTAAAAATGATTATCAAAAAGGCCCTTCCTATGAAAATTGGATTAAACTTCACCGTCAAAGTCAAACGGGCAATATCGAAAGACTACCTTGATATAAAACAGTGTTTTTGTACACCCCTAACGAATGTAGCAAGTATTTGAGGACACTAAACGTCACCCCGTTACCCCCTTCCCCCTCTCCTATTCCCCAGACAATGGTTATTAGGTTCCATGTTAAGTCTGTTGCGTCATGCCATCATTGTGTCTTATGTTTATATGTAGATCCTATACGGTCTGGAGGGATGTAACAAATTAACTAGGACTCCCGGGGGGTGGGAGGGTGGTGCTTCTCTTCTTTGCCATTCGAAATGTGCGTGAGAGAAGGATACGGGGAGGGTACCCTAGAGAAGTCTTCTTAATTGATTTGCAGCTTGTATGCTCGTTGAAGGAGAAATTCCCCTACCCAGGACAGTTGCTAAACGCTGTGTGTGTCTTTCTAGTAACTGACAATTGTTCTTGTAAAACTATAAAGTTGTGTCTTCCTTTAATGTTAATTAATATTATTTCATTGATACAGATGCATTTTAACAAAACAAAAACATGGGACTTGAAATCTGAAATTCTAAATGTTCTGTGAAATGAGCGGGGAAAAAAATCTTTGATATATTTATAAATTAAGTCCAAATGCTGTGGCATTTCGTCACATGGTTGGTTGTATTTCAGTTGATTTGCCCACTACAACATACTTAAACCAAGTTGCCTTTCAATCTCCTCTATTATTAAGACCCTTGCAATCACCCTCGGTGTTTGATCTAATAGATGGCGTCCAAAACACATTTATTACTTGGAATATCTTCATATTATGCCTCTATTTTAATACAAACTATGAATTCATGTAGTATTCAAGGTTACTCAAACTATTTTATTCGTGCTTGAAGCTTAAGTATTGAGGTATTGAAACTTATTGTTTTTGTTTTTTCCGTATTGTAACCCAGCTACGCAAATAATACTGGGTAGAACAACATTGACTTGCAGGAAAAGCTCGAAATAATTAAACAGAGCCCAAAAACTGGAGGCAATTATATTTTGACACAAATTAATTCCTTGCTAATTACGAATTATGATTAAAAAAATAGTAGGAAATACATTTAAAAAAATGGTACACCAATTCTACTTGCTACCCGCTTAGGTCGCCACATGGCTTAAGGCGTCATTCTAGCAATAAATAGAATGATGGCCTGCCGATGACGGGGAGATTTGGGTTATAATCCCGGTTGGGTGTACTGAGGAGGATTTTTCCTAAATGGTTTTCTACTATCCCTCCACGCAACTGTGAGTACACTTACTTTAAATTCAACCTTCCTCCTCGCTATCACATTGGCATAATTAGTACACTGGCATAAGTATTACTCGAATGGATAGTAAAACGCGGTGCTAAAAAACCCACTACTTGCAAGATTACCTACTCTAAATAATGCCCAATTTCTAAATGTCTCCATCCCAATTGGTGTATTTCTACAATATTTTTAGAAAGACTAATCGGGTTGCATTCATCAGAAGGCTCTTGGGCTGCACATAATCATGGATCAGGCTTAAAGTTTGGCATACCTACGCTAGACCATTAAACCACTGGTGTGGATCTGCTAGAAATCGAACTCGTTACCTTTATCTCAGAGGTGGAAAGCTCTACTGCTATGCACGTGCCGAGTCTGACAGCGAAGCTGTGAGTAAGAAGCCGATTGGCGTCATTTGGCCGTACATAAGATCTCTGTGTTTACGAGAGTCTGGGAGACTTCAAGGCATACTCTACGATAACTCATCTCCTTGCGCCCACTGTCTCAAGACCTGTTGGGGTAACAACAGACAACCTCCTCCTTCACTTCTCGTCGTAAAGTTGCGCAACTCTTTTGTCTGCTCGATTGTTTTGTGACGCGCTCTATACAGTGTGCAACTTATCTTGTTTGTTTGGTTTCCTCACAGACAGATTTTAAAGCAATGGGGGTTTCTTTACGGCTTCGACCTCTACGAATTGTGTTTATCATTGTCAACAAACTCTGTAAGGTTGTGTGGTCGGGCCCTCTAATGACCCGTAAATACTGGCCAAGTTTTTATACTTAAAATCAGTGCAAGTAAATTATTAACTTGTTTAGGACAAACTGTGATGTCGGCTGTTTGTAAAACAATTAACAACCATTGACTGTCACATGTAGTAGAAAAAAGAGCAGGTTATAGCTTTCAGTGATGTTTTTATTAACAATTTTCACATAACCAGGATGGAAATAATTTGATTAAGTAAGACAACATTGCACGTTTGTTTAACAAATGGTAATCACGTTAGAAAGGTTTTTTGAAAAACAAAACATACAAACTTGAATTAGAATGGATATTTTAAAAGGGGCCCCAACGTTTTATTGTGAATAATAACGCATTTCAACCAATTTTTGCCTAATTTTATAACCCCACATACCTGGGTTGGACACTCTTGCCGCCAATCGCCACAAGTGGTTAATGGCGATAAAATTATGACGAAGCGACTATGAAAGTGTAATTAATTTGAGTTGCCAGCTTTCACAGTGAAATACACTTTTTCCTGACGGCGTGTGCCGGTTGCAACTTGATGTTTCCCTTAGATCATTGGAAGTATTTCTCAAGGTCATTGAGTTCAGATATTCAGCCGATGTTTCTGAAACCTGTCAGACATATGGACTGTCAAATTTATCTTCAAACTTGTTTTACATTTTCAATTTGAATATTTTCCATCACTTGCATCAGAGAATTTCAAGCTTTACATGTTTTTAATAAACTTCTTCAAACAGTGTGTGTTGTATTAACTTCAATTGAGCAATCTATTATCTTTTTTTTTAATTTTCACATGGGGTGGCGAGTCTCACTTCTCATTCGCCACATCTATGGCTACTTTGAAAAATAATGTTGCCCATCTTTGCCTTAAAATATGCTACCACCGATGCGACTCTTTTACTTAGTTGGTTGCTTCCAACCATAATTATTATTTTCCCATGTACATTTATTTTCCCTTAGCTCTAATTTTATTAATGTTCAGTATCTTGGCTAAAATATCTGCTATAGCTGTATCAAAATCATGATGCCATTACTTTATTTGTTCAACTTCCCTAAAAAGCGACAACTAGCGTTTAGCTGGGAGGGTTTGAAGCCTCATATCTGCTACCATATATCTTAAGAACGGGTTTATAGATCTCCATAAAAACTTTTGGATATGTTGAGCTACATATGAAAATGCTTCTCAGTCTATTTAATCAATCCTATTTCAGCACGACAAAAATTCTGCCCTGAAACCAGAAACAGAAAAAAATAATCAATAAAGATGAAAAACCTTTGCCGGAACTAAGAAACAACCATACAAAATACAGTACATAGCAAAAATTGCCGGTATTATTTGGTTATTAAAAGAGCTAAGAAGCATGAAACAGGCTCAATTTTGGCAAGGGAGTAATTTTTTTAATGATCCTTTAGTTTCACTTGGCACTGGTGATGGTGGTGATGTGTCTGTTTATATTTTTCCTACATGAAATGGCACGTGTTCACATACCTCCTTTTGTCTTAAAAATCCCTCGAACCTGAGCTTGTTTCATACTGTTGAGCGTTTTTCACGGCCAAAGTCTTGAGTTTTGCATGATTAATGATCTCAAAAGAATAAAATCAAGTAAAACATCTCATGATAGGTTAATAATGATTTAAAAAACTAGCAACATGATATGTCGAGGAATATGACGTAATGGCGACATCAGATCAGCTCGCAAACCACTCTCGATGTAATAAAGAGAGCGAGCACATTTGTTCGTCTAGAGAGAGGATCATCACTCCAGACAAGGCATGTTGTAACGTACCGAGGTGGTTGTGTGTGTACATACATGACCATATAGCAGGATCTTTTGCAAGCCAGGCTTGTATAGTGTTTGGGTGTTTATCGGGCTGTAAATAACACCCAAGCTATAAAACTAACATTGCCCTTCAAGCATACCTCCAGCTGCTTTAGTTTACTCTTCTAGACTACATTTTTACTGTCTCTCTCTGTGTACTTGTTTTGCCTAGATTTCTTTTTTTCTTTTTACAGAATAACTCTTTGGTATTTTCCTGTACCTTTAGTAAAAGCCTTATTTATTCGTAATTTTTCTCTGTTTGTGTGTCTTTAACGACATTTTTCAAATCAAATCAAACTCGCCAACTAAAGTTAAAGTAATTTTTTATAATAATTTGATCGCAACTAACTAAAATGTGCCATTCTAGAAATGTCTTATTTGATTTATTTTTCCTCGTGTAATTCTGTATAGGGTTTCTTTCATTATTAATTAAACTAGGGTTGCCAGACGTCCCGGTTTTCTGTGATTGTCCCGTTTTTTAGATGACAGTCCCGGGGTCCCGAAAGACCACTCTGGGTCACACGATTGTCCTGCTTTTGACCATACCATATCAAAAACTAGCTTTCCCAAAGATAAAGATGAGGAAAAGAGTGATTTTTTTTAACCCAAAACGCAAGCAAGTATTTCGTTATGACAACACGTGGATACAAAGTAATGTTTTTTAACTGATTTAACCTGTTTTTTTAAAGGCTGGTGTCAAAATAATTTAAAGAATGTTTTACCTTTTTTAAATATACAATTCGTTTACCCTGAAAGGTAACAAGCTTACCTAGCATGATTCCACTATGGTGCACGTTATAAGATAGGGCCGGGGTGTAGTCCGTCAAGGTAAGAATGATATCTTTCAGGGTAAATGGAGTGTATACTGGACATAGTATAAATATATTAACATTATATATAATGTTAATATAAGCTAATAAAACACAGGAATTTAGTTAATTATTTGGTATGAAAGGGATCCCCCAAATATTACATTGATTGCCCCCGATCCTCTGAGTCCTCTGGCCGTACCTGATAAATGCACAGTCCTATTTTATTAGAGAGAACCTTATCTTACAGCTAGAGAAGCCACTAGATCAACCTTGAAATATTCATAGGTTAAGCAATGCTATATGCAGCTGAGACCTTTGATATATATAATATCAATACTGATAAAATAGTTTTGTAATATAATTTTTTGTTGCTCAAGAGTTTATACTTTTTAAAAGTTTCTTACTATGAATATTGCACTGTATTTCTTCCATTTACATTTTTCAGATTAACTGTGGGATTTCGAAGTCCCAGAAGTGTCACATTGTTTGTTAACTATTTCTTGATGCGTCAAAAATAATCGCCATATGATGTTCTCAACCCAATACCCTTCCTCTGACACCCGTGGAAAAACGCTTAAGAATTGTGGAATATGATCCACAGCTCGCAAATTCATACACAAAACGGTTTTACCATTATTTTGGCAGGGGTTTATAGCAGATAAATGGCTCTACAAGAGTTTGAGGCGCCAAGACTAAAGCACAATGCAGTATTATCTACCTCTAGGCTTAACATTCCTTGAAATGCTAAATTCGAACTTAACTTGTACTTAATCTTCCCATCTGACCACGTGCATACACATACGCCGAAAGCTCTCCGCGCTTACGTCGTTCCCGAGAATTCCAGAACGTGTTTCTATAACATAACTAGCTATTAAATTTATCAGAAATTGAAAAACTTCCTTTCCTTCTGCTATGGTTCTCTCTGAGAGAGTATTGAATCGATTCTGGATTTATTCCCAGTGGAAATTACATTGTGGAACTGTTTTTATCTCGTATAATAGTTGAGATGGATCTCGGCTCTTAAGGGGACGAAGGCGTCAAGAGTGGTCGGAACACGGACAAGAAGAATTGACGCTTGAATTTGTCAACTGTTGTATGTAGGAACCGGTTTTTTGTGGTGGGAAACAGGGAAACGCGAGTCAAGGGTAGAATTTTTTGCAGTTTTTACACACACAAAAAAGGCCTAACCCACTTTGATGGTCTTATGGTCTGAGGTGCCCTTCTCTATAGACTGGATTGAAACCTGAGTTCACTATGGTGGTATTTTAGTACAAGGTGCCACTATCTATAGACTGTATTGAAGACTGAACTCGCTATGGTGGTTTTATAGTACAAGGCGCTACTCTATAGACTGGATTGAAGACTGAACTCGCTATGGTGGTATTATAGTACAAGGTGCCACTATCCATAGACTGTATTGAAGACTGAACTCGCTATGGTGGTTTTATAGTACAAGGCGCCACTCTATAGACCGGATTGAAGACTGAACTCGCTATGGTGGTTTTATAGTAGAAGGCGCCACTCTATAGACTGGATTGAAGACTGAACTCGCTATGGTGGTTTTATAGTACAAGGCGCCACTCTATAGACTGGATTGAAGACTGAACTTGCTATGGTGGTATTATAGTACAAGGTGCTACTCTATAGACTGGATTGAGGACTGAACTCGCTATGGTGGTATTATAGTACAAGGCGCTACTCTATAGACTGGATTGAGGACTGAACTCGCTATGGTGGTATTATAGTACAAGGCGCTACTCTATAGACTGGATTGAAGACTGAACTCGCTATGGTGGTTTTATAAGTACAAGGTGCCACTATATATAGACTGGATTGAGGACTGAACTCGCTATGGTGGTATCATAGTACAAGGCGCCACTCTATATAGACTGGATTGAAGACTGAACTCGCTATGGTGGTATCATAGTACAAGGCGCCACTCTATATAGACTGGATGGTCGGTGAGAGGGAGATCGGGGTGGTTCAATTCTTCAGCATATTGACATTTGATGATGAACTTATTGATTGAAGGAGAAAGGCTCAAATCAAATTCCAGGATACCCATGACAAATATTCAAGATTTGTTTAGATTATGATGTACAGTAGTACCTTCTGGCTCCGCGAGGAAAAGGTTGGGAGACTGCCTCACTCCTCACTTCCCTGGTACGTCTCTTTAGAGCTGACGGTGGAACTGTTGAGGATACAAACAACTTTCTGGTTGAGTAGGCTACCATACAAACACACACAAATACACACACATATTGGTACATGTTAAGATTACTATTTTCAAAGGCTATGGCAAAATAGCTTAAGCGATATTTTATTTATTGTTACACCAAATAAATTAATGAATGTTATATACACCATAAGATATGGGTAAAATTTGTTGCTTTGTGTGTTCAAGTTTGGTAAAAATATCTCTTTTTTTTCCAAAGCTATGCAGAAACCAAACACTTTCCAGGTACGTAATCGGTAGTATTTTGGGTATCTGCTCCTCTTCCGTAATCTCATCAAATACTAGATTTAGTTGGAGTCAATTGTAAAACATATTAAATTAAAAATAAAGAGTAGCTATTATTTATTGAGCCATAAACTATCATATTATTATTAATTGTTAACTATTATAATCGATGCTACATTCAGCGGAAGTGTTGGTCTTGAGTCATATAGTCGTCGATTTGACTGCAGCTGGATATTTGTGGCCTGTGACGTCACCAGTCCATACAGCATGGACTTTCTTTTAAAATACTCTTCTTTTTTTTATATCACATTGTTATAGATATAAGTGAGTTTTATGTTTCCCCCAAACACCCTCCCGCCACAAAATTCAATCATATATATGCGCCTATAACACACGCACTGCTCGTTTTATCAAGGAAAAGAAAGAGGAGGAGGGAGGAAATAAAATCTTCGAGACGCCTTCTTTCCAAGCAAAATACACTTGAATAATACTCCTGGCTGGAGTAAGAATATTTAATGCAGACACACAAACAACTGATCCGCTGCCCTGAAAATATTCCTCTCCCTCACACGAATCGATGAGCATGCAGAAAAAGTCGTCATTTTATTCTTGTTTGATTTTACGGTGACGGATAAATTGGAATTTATTTTCTGTACTGGTGCTTTCCCCCCACCACCTCCCCCACCATTTCCATTTTCCTCACAAGTAGATGCGAGAGCATTTAATAAAACTTTACCTTTCAGATCTCCTTCCTTCCAGTGTAAATACTTATACATCTCCTGAGCTCGTTAAAAGAATGGATTCAAAGTAGGGAATGTCAAAACCACCCACTTTTGACCGCTCATTTCTATTGATAAAACGGGGATTTCGGACCATAAACACGGCGAGACTAACCTCATCTTACCTTGAGTCGTAAAAAGTTATTAGCCAAAACGTTAATGGTCTGAAACAAAACTTTGTCTTAATTAACTCCAGAGAAGGGCTAATAAAGATCGCGACAAGATTTATTGGTCGGAGGGGCGACGGACGTCTCGACTTCTTAGTTTTGAGAGTGAGGGGGATGAGATTTAGTTAAAAGTTTGCCATATTGTCGGTGGCTTTCCCTTGCTCACAACTTTATGTCTTCACGGACAATTTAGGCTCGTTCTTTTCGAGGTGTATGTTTACTTCGATTGGTTAAGAATTGGTTTTTACTAGCATTCTTAATTTATATTAAGTTTTATGTACTTCTTCAGGTGGCCTTTGATAATTTATCCGACGGTTTGTCTTGGTGTGGATTTTATGTTAGTTTGTTTTTGTTATTTATTTTTTTGTGTTGGTCTTTGGCATTTGACGAGTTTCTAAAGAAGAGTGAGGGTGGAGGGATGTGTGCCGGAGTAGACCGCAGGCACATTAACACATAAAAGTCCGTTTCGAGTGGCAAAGTTGCTTGAAGACTCGTTCAAAGACTAGTTAGAAATATTGCCGCGAAGAAAATGGGGGTGGGGGGAAGGGGCGATTAAAACCTATCTGTTTATATGTCTTTTCTTCTCTCTGTCTACACGACTTTATCGTGGTTTTTTTTTGCCTTGGTTCTGTACTTGATTTGAATATAAACGTAAATGTTCTCATATTCATTAATTTAATGTCCTCAGCAGGAATATTTGCTGTACATTCCTAGGCGTTGCGTTTAGAGCTATATTTTACCGAAAAACTCTCGCCGTTTGACTTTGACTTTGACAGTCACGTTTAGATGATGGTGATGACGAAGATGACGGTGATGATAGCTTGTTTGGGCAGATTGATCCTAGCCAAGCTTGTGTAAAGATTAACCAGTACTAATGTGCCGTTACCCAGGGGACTACCGACTAATCGTGCATGCGTTTTCGTGGAGGCTCTTTCCATGTCCTGATGAGATGGGGATATATCGATTGTTAATATAATGGGGCGGAGCCAATGACGATATTAACCAAACTTAAGACTAATTTCACAAAACCCTGGTAGTCATGGAAATTACTCTCCTTTCGAGAAAATGCACTTGGTACCAGCCCGGAATCGATCCCGGGACCACATACCAAAAGTCTTTTTCCACAATTAGATTGAAATGTGTTGCATTTTTATTAAAAGTATATATTCTTACCTACTTTTGAATTTACCTATTTAAACGAACTCTTTGTTAACTCATTAAGCCAAAGAAAATCCTGACATTCCATTTTCACCATTTTTTTAAAAAAAAATTTGGCCATAAAAACTGCAAAAACGCTGGCTTTTTCTCGCGTCCCTTTCCATCTCACCTTAAATAGTAAATATACCCTATATACATCCATACATAAATTTGGGTTATTATGTTTTTGCTTCAAACTCCTCAATTATGAACTAATTGCAGTGGTATCTAGAAATATTGGCTGGCAATATATTTTTTTATATCTGAATAGTTGTCTGTTGGATTAAAATTATTATGATTGTGTTGTTTTATCTATTGCAGTTTTCAATGTGTTTTTTAATATATATATATATATATATATATATGAAAAACTTGCCAAAGAAAATTCAAGTCACTAATAAAAGTAGCTTAGTAGGGCGGAATAAATCCTTGGAATTTAACTTTTTATTTCTCTACTGGACGGTCTTTGGTTTATATGTGATCAGTAGTGGTTATAGCTTTAAAGTACAAGCTAGTGATCGTTAAGATAATATACCTTACATCGTACCATCAAATAAAGAAAATACTGAATTATTTAATATAGGGTACAAAAAATCCCATCCTCAAGTATGTGCCACCTGCTTCAGTGGCCACATGGCTTAAGACGCTACTCTCGCAATGGCCTAGACCGCCGAAGACGGAGAGATTGAGGTTCGATCCCGGTCGGATGCTCTGATTTTTTTCCCTAAATAGGGCTTTATTCTCCCTCCACACGAATTTGGATGCACTTCCTCTAAACTAAACCTTCCTAATCCCAAACACATTCGTGTAGTTAGTGCATAGTTGTAAACCCGTAAAGGTAGTAAGACGTGACGCTAAATAATAAGAATGAGCCATTTTCTTTGGATCCTACTTAAAATCGTTGTGAAATTTATCACAAGAATTTTTAATCTGCTGTTATTTCACTATAAAATATTTTAGGTTCACTCTTTACATTAGGGTTTTTAAGTTTAAAAAAAAGGAAATATAACGTTTTAAAATAGAGGTCATATCGTATTAAAATGGTCTATCGAATATAACAAATAAAAATTAGACCATTTATCCCTCGTTTTGTGAAAATATATTTGGAGGTGATTCAGCGCCACTTATTTTACTAATCAAAACAATTTCAAATAATCCTATCATGAGTGTTCTTGACCTAAATAATTAGTTTTGCCATCGAAAAAAACAATATTTGTTGTCGGGGCCTACTAAGAAACACTAATAAGCTAAAGTTTTCTGTAGCTATTTTCCTCATTCCTCACAATTGTACTCGATGATATAGTTGGCCGCTTCAACATTACAAAAATATTCTTCCTATGCAAGTGATTTTTTTAAATTTTCTATATAAAATGAAAAATTGCTTGGCGCCCTGTAGGGTATTTAGGTTCTGCCGGCTTTAAGATTTGTGTTTTTTTACAGGTTCTGTTTTAGGGTTAGGTTAGGCTATCGAAACATATGGTTCAGTATTTCTAGTACTGACGATAACAAATGGGTAGGCTTTTAAGATGTTCTATTACTACATCTATCGTCAACACTCAGTGGAATTACCCAGTCTAATTCTTCATAATATATCATAAATAACTTTTGAAAGAGAGACAATATAAAATATATTGCTTGCCTCGAATCTTGCCTTAGGCTCATATAACCTCATACCTGACCTAACCAAAAACAAACCCCATTTGTTGAGAAACTAATTTAAAGCTTTCATTTTTACGATTACTGGTAATTACAAATACACTTTAGTCTGTAAGAAGTAAAAAACAACTAGGACTTTCGTTTTACTTTTGACATAAAATAGAAACCATATTTATTGTATGAGAATATCATTATCCCTGTAAAAGAGAATATATTTTCCATATTTGATTTCGTTTGCACCTTATGAAGTGATAGGTCAAGTTACGATTTTTCTAAAACAAGGCTAGTTTTAATTTTGTCTGTTAAATGAGACACTCGCTTTAGATAATTTTGTTTGAATATATATATATATATATTTATAATCTGACTACGTATCATGATAACATATTTTAATTGGAGGAACTGTTTAATGTATTGTTACTTTTTAGTTATAAACTAGTATTGGTTATTTTTGTGAATCTAATTGATATAGACAATTTTATTTCCGGACCAAAATATTGAAAAAAACACATACATACCATTGATTATTATTTTAAATTTGAGTTTGGTTTACTGAAGCTATGTTTACAACCGCCCCTTTTTCTCTATGTATATCCTAAAACTTTTGCAGACAGCTGGTTTAGACTACTTGAGGCCTCGTCTTCTTGGGTGAGCTCACCGGTCTTTTTTTTTTTGCTAGTATTTTATGTTAAGTGCGAAACATAAACTCGAAGAACACTTCCCACAAGAAACCTATCCCCCCTCTTTATTTCTCTGGCTGCTCTATGTTTAACAAGAATGGGAAATGGAGGGATGTATCTGTTTAATCAAAAGTCCATTTAAATGACGATGTCATCTGGCAAACATACAATTTTCCAGCGAAGTGGTCAAAGAGGACAAAAATAAAAATATAAAAACTAAGGATCTCAGAAGAAGCGATTGCTCTAGTGCGAAGTCTTTTAACTTTTTTTTTTAAAGAATGGCCGTCTGTTCACTTTGCATCAGGCTACCTCTCTCGACAAATGGGTGAACTAAGACTTATTTTATTTCTTAGTGTTTTGGACCCCATTAATAGGGACTGGTATTTTTCGTAAAGTTCCATTTATTTTAAGGTATCTTCTAAATGTTGAGCTGGATTAGGTAACTCGAGTTTAAGCGTGAATTTGCATATCCCCTATCTATCTATCTATCTATCTATATATATATATATATATGGTCTACATGGATAATACATTTACCTGTACAGGTGTGCTTGAAGACGAAGTACAAACTCATCTAGCTTTTGGGCAACCTAGAGGTCAGTATTGGAATTCTGGGCTTGTAGATGTGAACATTAAAGGCCCGTTGACATGGTGTTAGTGGACTAATGCAAGTTTTGTGGTATTAGCTTACTAACATGTTAGTTGTGTTGACATGCATTTTTCACTTGTATTAGTATCGCTTCTAAAAACATCACTGAAAATGAAGAGTGGTGCTAAATGATCTCTATAATCGAGCTATTTTTTGTTATCAATGTCTCATTTATCGTTCGGGTTATTTATACAAATATACTAACTACGCTTATGTAATAGGAGCTAGGAAGGGTGAATTGAGAATAAGAATGGGTGGCCAAATAAATTACAATTTTTCAATAAAAGCAATCTATCATAATTAGTTGACCTATTTAAATAATTTGTTTTATGTAGATAACATACAAATGTTAGTGATTAGTATGTCTCATATTTCTTAATTCCTTAATACTTTAAATTATATTTCAGTTGATCCCAAATAATTATTAAATTACTTTGATTGATTTCTTAACTCACTTAGCATATATGGTAAATAAAATTAATCTTAAATAAGGTCAATAAATCCCAATTCAACAAACTCGGTTGGGTATTTTTTTAAATAGTCCTAACCCAGTTTTTTAACCCTGTTTTAAATGTTGGTATACCAATAACAAAATATCTTGTTAAATTCTAGCTAGCTAGGCCTAAAATATTCCTAAAATGTAGTAATTAAGTAATTTGTAGATTGGTTTAGATATAAACTATCTAGTTTGCTATGAGACAATAATATTATGTTGTATATCTACTCAAGTTGACAGAGCATTACTACAAAATGGTAGAAGTGTATGGGCTGAACGTTTTTGATTAAAACTTATACAAATTTATTAAGGTGTCAAATACGGAGATTGGAAAGCGTGGCGGTATTTAGTGAGAAAACCACTGGCCATTCATACCTTACTTGCCGATAACACGAATATTTTGTTGCCGAAACTAATCACGGTACTACAATGTTTTATTATTACTTTCTCGCTATCTTACAGGTAGATAAAGTATTGTAATCGTCAAAAAAACTGAACTCAAGATTTTGATAAATATTGACGTTTCATGACCCCCCGAACACAAAAAAGTTGTTTTTGACTTTCCGTCTGTCTGTCTATCTGCCTGTCTGTCTGTCTGTCTGTACATCCAACTAGAGTCTAAACTATTTTACCTTTCGGGCTTAAACTTGATATCTAGGGTTTTCTTAGGGTTGCCCTGAGGGATTTTTGGAATTAGATATGTTACTCTAAAATTTAAGCTAGTTTACTAAAAGGCAAAAAGACAAAAAGTCAATTTTCTGAAAATCGGCTATAACAATTTTGATTAAATTTAATTTCTAAACATTGATAAATATTACAAACAAAATGGCTTCTCTTAATATTCCAGAAAAATGAATTTAAGGGCTCCAGTCATTATCTTTCTTATAATACCTCTTAAACTATATGAGATATGAAATTACTTATTGTTACAAATATGTAGGTATCTTTATAATACAAATATTTTTTATAGGAAGCATACTTTTATAAGAACCAAAACTTTCAATCTATACGTATATATATAACTTTTCAAACACAAAAGGAAAAGTATTGCGACCGCAAAAGAAAATCTAACCTGAAATATTGATGGATGTCGAAGTCTCATGACCACCTAAACCATAAAAAGTGGTCTTTGCAATGACGTCTGTCTGTTTGTCTGTTTAAACTTAAAATTAAGAGTAGTTTAATAAAAAGCGATAAGAGAAAAAAGCAATTTTCTCAAAATTGACTCTAACAATTTTGATTAAAATTCGTATCTAGATGTTGATTAAGATTATAAATAAACTGGATATTTTCATTTTACCATGAACATTAATTTTAGGGTACTTTACAGAAGCAGAAACTTCCGTATCTCCGCAACTATTTGAGATACTAAATAACTTATCATTGCAAAATTAGTAGTGCTATTAAAAATAAAATATATTTTTTTTTATATACAATATATTTTTATAAAACCAACACTTTATGAGATATTGGCAAATATATTAATAAAAATTTGTGAGTTCTAGTTGTAAAGAGATACAACTTTAGTTTTAACGCATTAATTCTCCAATTCCATAGAGTGATTAAATACAATTAAGTCTCTTAAAGTCTATGTTGTTTTCCCTTAAACCTCTTAGGAGAAATGTTTGTACAACAATGATTTTTATTCATTTTAGACTCAATAGTCAATATTTACATTTTTTATTGGTCAAAATTTATAAATGAGGAATTTAATAGCAATGCGATGACATGAAGATTTACAACATCTAATAAAATGTCGAAAATTTGAACCGGAAGTTGAAATTTTAATACGAAGTGTTGAGCCTTGTGGACCCAACATTGATATTTTTTATTGATCAAAACATACAAATGATGACATTAATTCTTTAAAACCAAAATTATAAAATTTAATACCGGGACTAAAAAAACAGTTTTACATAAGTATAGTGCAATTTATGCTATGATTTGCTAGTGTATATTATTTCGTTTCACATATATTACGAGTTTTGTATAAATATCTCCATTTTCAAACAATAGAGCGAGTAAGTCCGTGTGGAGTTCCGTACCATTTATTTTTGATTGTATGTATATATATAATATATATATAATATATATTATATATATAATATATATAATATATATTATATATAAAAAACAACAACATATGTCACGTTGATTGGTAGGAAATAATAGTTTGGTACAATTATTTATAACATTTGTTTACCGATATTAAATAATATCTCTTACAAGGCAAATTTGCAATATTTACGTAACATTTTATTGTTGAACACTTCTTGAGAATATGTACGCCTTATATCACTTTACAAATATTCTCTAGTGCAATATCCCTCGCATGCTTATCTTTATAAATCGGGGGCTTGAAATTCCACAAAAACTCATCCTTTTCATACCATTCCACAAATAAGTGTCCCCCGCAAACACAATTTTTTTTAGTTACCGCCATTTTGAATTGTATACTTGCATTAGTAAAGTTGGAAGGTGACCAACTTTTTCACTTGCAAGTGGACTTACATGTTAGTAGCTTGCTTGTCTGCTTACACGGTGCAAGCTGTGCGCACGCAGCCAAATTTATGTACTTGCATTAGTCAACTAATACCGTGTAAACGGGTCTTAAGGTATTATTTCTTACTAAACTCCCACTCCACGCAAATGATGAACCATCCATTTTATCTTTTTCATTTTCATCATTACTCAATCCGTGTAATTAAATGCATAGATCCTGTGCAGTTATTAAAAGATGATGAGAGAAAATCTACGATTTAATTTCGGTTAAATTTTTTTATTGATTAGGTCAAACATGAAGTTGAAACTATTTTTAAGCGCACATTAGTTTCAAACTAAATCCATTTAAATATATATTCAGGTCCCTTAGGAACTCAACCACAGACACATAATTAATAATAAAAAGGTTTAAATAATCGGTCTTATATAATCTTTTTATACACATAGACTTGGTATGTTGTCCAATGTTTATACATACTGTTATAAAGTTGTGAATATTAAAACTTTCAGCGTAGTCTAAAGATATTCACACAAAGATGAAAGAAACAACGATTAAGACATACATTTATTTCTTATTAATGTTTTATACTGGGTAGAATTGTCTAGAAATATTCACACTATTCCAGAATAATTATCTCTTCCTCTTACATTCTCTTACTCTCTACTTGTAAGTCTAGTCTAAATACATTCAGAATAGAATGGAAGAAATGGAAAAAACGGCAATCAAAATAAATTGATTTATCTATTAGCAATATCATATACATTCCAATTTTCATAGGAAGGACTTTCTTTTTCAGACAACTACAAAGTTACTATTTGTGTATTTGGAACATTAGACTTCAAGCTTTAAATATTAGGCCTTAGCATAAGAGTGAAAAACTAAGAACGTTGATTAGAACATGATTCTTACCCTTACCTCCCCCATCCCTTTTTATTCCTGAAACATTGGGCTGCGTGGCAACTACATACATCTACCCATCAAGGTTAAATCATCCTTTTATACTAAACATCAATGGCTGAACTTCACAGTAGTACTTTTTTAAATAAACAAACTTAATTAACTTACACTACTCTGTTTGAGCGTCTGGAGAAATGAATATTCTTCGTGGAAAACCTGGAAAAAATAAGGAATTTTGTATCAAGAAAATTGTGGCAGCTCTGCAGCTAGAAAAGCTGAAGGATTTATTCTATTGTATTCATACATCAGGTATATTATCACCCGCGGTGGTCGCGTGGTTTGAATCCTCGCTTCTCCTCAAGACTTCCTTATTTAACTATATTTGTAATGGTCATTCTTCTACTTGGTAGAAGGATGAAACATAACAGAGAAAAAAAGTTCAACAAATATGTTTAATTAAATGTAAACAACAGAAATAGAATTACATACGTTTTAAATAGATTTTATATCAAACAGTCCAGTGTTATTATTATTATTATTATTATTATTATTAGCACCGCGGTTATACGCACGAATGCTAATGTGTAATGGTAGGGTGGTTGTGAGATGAAATGGAGGACCCACAGTTTAACGTGGAATCCGAACCACGGGAGGTCTGGCATTCCCCACATTCACAAGATGTGATTAATACACGTCTCGTCAGAGCCCAGAGATGAAGAGAAGGTTTAGCAATCAGATAAGTCGGTGCCGGGACCGAGGATTGAATCCCGGACCCCAGCAAAGAAGTCCGACACCTTATCCCTAGACCATCAGGTCACCTAACATTGTCATTAAAGGTAACTTTGTTCAGTTACCATAGACGTATACTTCCCGATAGGCAGGAATAGAAATAGGCATCTTGATGAATAGGAACTAACAGGAGTAGGATTGAACATATAGTTCAGTTTAGTAACTTTTCAAATGAGGATCAACGCTCATTCTCTTACAAAGTAGTGTCTGCCTCAACATAACGATAGTCACAGATAGGCATCAAATAATTATATAAGGTTAAACCACAATCCAGCCTAGCTAATCCTAGACAAAACCTGAAAGGTCTAGTCATGAGCAATAGTCAAATTATAGTTAATGAAAACAAGGAGTATTTAATCCTAATTTTATAGAATTACTATGAGGATAGTTATATAATCTAGCTAGCTTGAGTTAACTCCCTAGAGAATTACGAAAACCTAAGAATAATCTTCTTGAAAAGATACGAACATATACCAAATAGCAAATGGCGAGCAATCAGGCATCTACACGGTTAAAATATTATGGCCGTTCAATTCTTAATAAGTACTGCCTGGACATTCAATAGCATATTTATACTTCTACCCATTCTTGGGAACACAATAAATAGTACAAACAGTATTTATTTTACTTGGTACAAACGGTGCCTGAAGGGGTCGGAGACAAAACACCATCCCCGCGGGCCACTACTACTAACTTGTAGTGCTCACACAGGCTGCGTACCGTAAATAGGTACACTAAAAATAACTAATAAAGACTGCTCTATGTCACTGACCTAACTAGATCATTGAAGAAAACGTTAGCTAACCTGATTTCTGCTTCAAGAGATCCTAAACATGGCCATAGCGTTTAGGGAGTCATTATTTTCTAACACATATAACTATGTCTTAAGTACTTAGAAAAAGAAATCATACACACTGACCCAGTATATAAAATCGTCTGGACCTAGTTAAATAGAGCATTAAGCCCTTGAATCTAAACTACGGCATATAGGCATAGGAAAATAAAGCCAGACACTCTGACCCAAAAAACTATATCTGATGGACATCGATAATAAAGTCAGATATTCTAACACAAAAATTATGTCTTATGGACAAAGCAAAAGAGGAGTTACAAGTAACATCTAAAACTAAGGCTTATGGGTATAGTGAATAAAGTCAGACTGAAAAAACTATGTTTTATGGACATAGCGAAGAGGCGTTTAGAATCTAATCCAGATTTTAAATTGTAGACACTTGAAGTCTCATAAGAGGCTTCCTCTGTGACGGGGCGATGATACAGACACCTGACCCATCGTAGTCACTTTTTGATTCTTTGGTTATGTAGGTCTACGTCCTAGTTCTTCCTCCATTGAATTGATACAATAGAATATATTATGGGATCAATCACAATCACAATAGCATGCTCCGATGCTCCCTGGAGGGAAGCACGAGAGCACGTTCCAATTGGTCACACCGTATGTTTTCGGAATCTGAAGACAGATTGTCGCTTTTAGCGAAGTTCTGGAACAAAGAAAAACATATTATTAATATTGGTTGAGGAAAACGGAAAGTATGTTGGGGAACCAAATAAGAGTTTTTAGAGTTACGTGCCGAGACACTACTCCATGGGGGTGCTGGGTGAGAGCCTCCCAAACCACTGTTGACACATCTTGCTTATCCAAGCAGGGCTTTGGGATGTCGATGACGTAATTCCCAAGCCCCTGGATAAGAGGATTGGCGGCACCGGGAAGTTTGTCGTAGAAGGACTGCGCCAGATTCCGGAAATCGTCCTTTATGATAAGCATATCCAGGTTGCGATGCAGAGTCTCATTCAGGAAATACCAAGGTGTGTCCAAAATTACCCTCAAACACACGCTTTGGAACGCCTGCATCCTCCTCATATACGTGTCCGCCAGGTGGCCCCAAGCGGGACACGCATAGTTGAGCATCGGTCAGAGTAACTGCTTGTACAGTGTCAGACCGTTCCTTGTAGACAAGGTGCTACGCCTGTTAAGCACTGGGCCTGGAATTCCAAGCCTTTATCTTTCCTTGTTAAGTCTCTCGTTACTGTGTTGTCGCCAGGTCAGTTTGGTGTCCAGCGTAAGTACCAGGTACTTAACACTGTTCGCCTATCTGATCTGTACTCCAAACAGCTGGATTTGGGCCGGCCTGTAGAACATTCTTTTCCACGTGAAGAGTACTGCTGTGCTCTTCTACACGTTAATACTTGTCCTCCAGGTGGTCATCCATCCCTCCAACTGCGTCAGGTGCGTCTAGGGTCGCCTCTCCGCTGGCTGCCCTCGCCACGACTCCACTACTAGAGTCGTGACGTCCGTATACAGCGCCAACTTGGTGTATGGGTATTTAGGAATGTCGTTCACATACAGGCGGAAGAGCACCGGACCCAAGAATAAACCCTGTGGCACTCCAGCCCGGATGCTTCTGACTAGGGAAATGGCGTTCCCAAAGGTAGTGGAGCAGGTGTGGTGGGATAGAAAAGATTGTACAACTTTAACTAGGTAGAAGGGAAGGTTCAAGGAGAGGAGTTTGAAAAGAAGACCCTCGTACCAAACATCGTCGAAGGCCTTTGCAATGTCGATAAAGAGAGCACCAGTCAGCCAGTTGATGTTGATGTTCCTTGTAACCTGCTCCACGAGCCGGACGAGTTGGTGAGATGTAGCGTGTCCCGCCCGAAAGCCGAACTGCTCGTCTACCAAGATGCCCGCCTCGCGAACATGCCGGGTCAGTCTCGTCAGTAATAGTCTCTTGAACAACTTGCCCAAACACGTGAGCAAGCTGATCGGTCGGTAAGACGAAGATAGGGCTGGGTCCTTATCCTGTTTATGAAAGTAAAATACGTTGGCGTGCTTCCAGAGTTCAGGGAGGTGACTCGGGAATAGAACGGCGTCGAATAACTCCACGTGGAAGTTAATCACCTCCTAGGGCAGCTTTCTGAGGACCGCGTTATTTTTACCGTCTCGTCCGAGGGTCTTGTTTAGTCTTAGAGCGGCTAACGTCCACGACATTTCTATCGCCTCCGTGGGTTCAGGTTCATCCAAGGGTCTGTACGAGACCACACCGATGACCTGAGCCACGTGCGCAACGTGCACCGGGTCTGACGGATCGTCAGTCGGTAAAATTGTAAATTGTATCTCTAGGTGCTCAACAAGAGCATCGGCCTTCTCCTGGTCAGAGTTAGCCACCCCGTTACGACCCGCAATAGGCGGCCTTGGTGCGAGGACCCGCATCAAGTTCCTCGTCATGTGGCACAGGGACCTGTACTGCACGCACAGGCTCTCAATATTGTCCTCCCAAACACTTTTCTGGTATTCTTGGACCATCTACCGAACCGCATGGACTTTTCGGCTCCATTTGGCCTTGTCTACCGGGTCCCTCGAGCTTTGCCAACTTTTCCTCACCACTTTTTCTCCCGGACGTGCCTGAAGATAGAATCGGGCAAATAAGCCTGTGGTGCCATATTAGGATAATGCCTCGGCGTCGAAGCTTCAAGTGACCCTTTGATGGCGGAAGCTATGAACTCCGCACCGTGATTGATTTCTGCTGCTTTTCGAAAGATAGAGGTGGGTCCCAACTTCACTCTCAACACATTCGTGAACCTGTCCCAGTCAGTGCGCGTAAGGTAGGATTTTTCGGGGGGTTTTGGAAGGACACTGCGCGTCCCAGGTTCACGAGAACTATGCTGTGATCCTCGTCTAGCTCAGCTAGAGACTTCAGCACTAACCGACTTCTTATTCTTCTGGAGACAACGAAGTCTAGGACGTCCGGGAAACCACGGGGACTCTTACAATAGACTAGACTGCCGATGACGAGGAGATTGGGATTCGATCCCGGTCGGGTGCACTGAGGGTAGTTTTCCACTCTCCTTCCACGAAAATGTGGGTGTATTTCCTCTCAATTAAAGCCTTCCTAATCTCTAACTTATCAGGGTAATTAGTACATAGGTGTATAACCCGAACTGGTAGCAAGATTTGATTCTAAAAAAATATATTAATTAGCGAAAATAACTATGCAAACAAGGACTATTTTTGGAAACACGATTTAAATGAGGCGTTTACTTTTAAAAATAATGATTGCATACACTGTCAGATCTGGATCAAGTAAAGTTAGTCAAAATCGCCCCAAAAATATGGTAACTCATTCGAGAACTAGCATAAGGGCAAATTGTTTTTCGAAACAAACATTTATTTTAGGTTTGTAATCAATAGTTTACTATGTGGCGATATGAATGTAAGTTAAATTTATCCTATTTAATTATGATAATGGCGATGTTTGAAAAAATATTGTGATTTTCTCTTTTAGTATAAATTTGTAAATTTATTGTAGTTTGGAGGGATATTTACAATAAAATGTGTTTCCTTTCAATGAATGAGATCGGCACTTTTCGCTTGTCCGAACACGAGAATATAACTGCCATTTATTTATTCGCTAGATCTTCAAGAGGAAGTGACCGTATTCTACTGTAACAGACTATCCCTCTCTCTCTTCCCCAACTCCTCGTCTCACTGTAATACCAACAACAGCTCACACAGATTAATTGGCAATAATTTGGAGACCTGCAAGGGAGAACCACGTTGAAGGATCCTTCTCTAGCCTCCTAGGTGGAGCACTGATCACTTGCACCGTCTCTTTGTCCTCCTGTCATATCAGTAAGTGCTCTTAATTATACCAAGTGGGAAAGAAATTAGGAAAGGGGAGAGCGTGTTTGAGGAATAATATGATATGGCTAATACGGAAAACTCTACAGACGTGGTACATTGTACTTTGAGAAGAGAAAAAAAAATTCTATCTTGAAGGAAAAACCAAAATAGGCAATACATTATTTAAATTATTGTTGGTTTGAAGCATTCTCCATTTGCGAGTTTTTATTTGTGATGTTTGATTAAACCACGTTAAGGTGAGATGAAACAGAACTCGAGTTAAGCTACGTATTTTAGCAGACTTTATACTAAATATATTTTTTGGAAAATATAAATAAGTATGGATTTGGGGTGACCTGGTGGTCTAAGGGTAAGGTGTCAGACTTCTGTGCTGGCGGCCGGGGTTCAATCCTCGGTCCCGGCATAGATTTATCTGATTACCAAACCCTTCCTTCACCTCTGACAAGACATCTTGTGAATGTGGGGAATGCCAGGCCTCCACCGTGGTTCGGATTCCACGTTAAACTGTAGGTCCTCCATTTCATCTCACAATCACCCTACCATTACACATTAGCGTAAGTGCGTATAACCCGAACGGGTAGTAAGACGCGGTGCTAATAATAATAATAATAATAATAATAATAATAAGTATGGATTTGGTTTAATTTTCAAAATATTGAATTATTATCAAAAGTTTTTGACTATCTGTCATAAGCATAGTGTAACTTGAACACAAACGTTTTAAATTAAGATTAAAAGTCCTGATAAAAATTACACTATTCCCACGATCATTTGAATTTGTATGAAAATAATTGGAATAACTGAAGCAGTATATTTGGTATTTTGGTCAAAAAAGGGTTTTTGCTATAAAAATTATAAATAATTAAGACTTAATCGAGTCTTCATTATCACACCTTAAACGATTATTTTTATTTTAAAACAATCCCATTGATTGCATTTTCTCAAGTACTCTAGTCTCCTTAAAACTAATAGTATAAGTGGATATAAAGGTGGTCTACAAATTCAACGGATACTGGTTCGGATCTGTGTAGGCTATATTTACATTACTGCCCTAGGCTAAACACGTTTGTAAGCCGTGTGATGATATAAGTTTTCGGACTAAGGGTCAGTAACACTAATCAAAGGAATTTCTTTACCACACCACGGATTATTCCAGTGAAAGTTATGATTTCGTGCAAGGGATTCATGTTTCATGGAATGATTGTCAGATCATTTCCATATCTTGATTTGTATTACATTTAATTGGATCACTGTGGCCTTAGTCGTGCATAGCTCGCAAGGCTTTATGCAATAAAGGAATAACTAATTTTTGATCTATCTGAAGACCAGCCACAAGTAGTTTAATCATTTTTTAGAACAGAAAGTTTGTTTTTCAAGGCTGATATGTCGAGAGAGTGAAGATAAAGCTTTTCTCCATAAGAACTTCATTTCCCTCATAGATGATATTCATATTACATATATACATAGAGGTATCAAACATCGTGTTTGGAGACGAACTGGGTTGGAGGGGGTCGGGGGGTGGCAAAAGCTGTAAGCAAATACCTATGCCAACATAAACATTATTTTACTCAAGATATACTGAAAATATAATACAAACACCTTATGGCAATTAGAGATTAACAAATTTTGGTAAAATTTTAGATCTTTAAATTTCTAGGGAAAGGAAATTTATTCTTAAAGGTTTAAGGCCTTCATTAAATATTTAAGTATTAACATTTCTAATCTACAAAGGTCTTAATTTAGTAATACATTAAACTACCATGTGCTGTAGGCAATACGCGAGTGTGAGCAGAGAGATTGAATGGCTATTTTTGCTTTATGGAAACCCATTTGATAATATTTCTAATGTTAGCGTCTTTAATATATTTATTTTGGCACAGCGTCTTACTACATATGTGGGCTATACACTTATGTACTAATTACACTAATGGGGTAGGTATGAGGATGGTTGAATTTAGATTAAGTGTCCCACATTTCCGTGGAAAGAGAGTGGGATATAATTTAGGATAAAATAGCCCTCAGTACGACCGACTGGGTTTGAAACACGATCCGCCTGTTATCGGTGGTCTAATCTATTGTGGATTTATTGTCTCAGACCATGCGACCACTCAAGTGGGTTTAAAAGTAATTAAACTGAAGTGAAAGCATTCAAAACTGGTAACAACATTTGCTGTAATTTTTCATTAAAAAATATCTAAATTTTCTAGTTAAAGATAAGAGAAAATTCACCTGAAAATTTTCCACCTTACATTTCTGTTTGAAACTGATTTGGGTGGTCGGATTGGAGTATGAACACGACTGGAAGTACTCGACCGGTTTCACCTCACAGTGGTGTTCACTCAACCTCTTTACAGGCACATGCTCTCGTGATTGGATATAAACTCACTCTTTATCTTAATCTAGGTTTAATGGTTTGTCGCAGTTATGCAGTATCAGCACTAAAAATCATTAGTGCCGATCATATGTTCCTTTTTATTATCTTATGCAACTATTAATATGTTTTAGCCTGACGTGTTTTAAAAGTTAAATAGTTACGTTCGAATTATTTATGAACATATTTAATAGCCTCCATAGTAAAAACGGTGAAATGGGCTCTACATATAAAATTATAGATTTGACTAGTGCCTCTGGCCCTTTTGCGGTGTTAGTATTTTAAATGAACAAAACTGTTTATTCTTAAATTTGTTTCTTAATATAACACACAAGGTATTGTGTTCGATACAATGATAAACGGATAACCCTAAAACCTGTCCTTTTTTAAATTCAGTCACGTGGATTAAACTACCACGAGCTCACTACTTTCTTATACATAAAACATAACATTGCAGAATAAAGTGATTGTTTTCCCTAGTAATGTTTTAAGGGGAATAGTAAATTGTTTAAGTTACAGATTAAAGTGATAAACGAACGAATAAGATACTAGCTAGCTACAAGCTGCCAAGTGAAGTGGTATGCTGCCAAGTGAAGTGGCATGAAGCCAAGTGAAGTGGCATGAAGCCAAGTGAAGTGGCATGCTACCAAATGAAGCGGCATGCTGCCAAATGAGGCGGCATGCTGCCAAGTGAAGCGGTATTCTGCCAAGTGAAGCGGTATGCTGCCAAGTGAAGCGGTATGCTGCCAAGTGAAGCGGCATGCTGCCAAGTGAAGCGGCATGCTGCCAAGTGAAGCGGCATGCTGCCAAGTGAAGCGGTATGCTGCCAAGTGAAGCTGCATGCTGCCAAATGAAGTGGCATGCTTCCAAGTGAAGCGGTATGCTGCCAAGTGAAGCTGCATGCTCCCAAGTGAAGCGGTAAGTTGACTGATTAAAGTGGAAAGTCTCCAAATAAAGTGACAAGATGCCCAAATTATGGGACATTTGACCGAAACAAGTGGAAAATTGTTGGAGTAAATGATAAAGTTGCCGTGTAAGGTGGATAAGATACCCAGTTTTTTAGGGTTTTTTCTGTTTTTTTAATACCACCTATACGCATTTTGAGATTTAAGTGAACGGGTTGAGTTCTAAACTGTCAATTGGATTGTAAGTCACCGAGTAAATGTGTAATTGCCCAGTCGAGTGCTACGTTTCCGAGTCAAGTGCTAAGTGGCCGAGTAAAGTGATAAAATGCAAAGCACGATGGTGCGTTGCCGTGTGAAATGTTAAGCTAGTGAATATAATTGTGAATACAAAAATAAAACAATTAAAAGATATCAGAAAATCCAATGGACATTCTCAAACACTAGGACGATTTCAGAATTATGGAAACTTAGATTTTCGATGCGGCTATATTTACAATAGTTGTTTCCAAAATTCTCGATTTATTTTATATACAGCAAGGTCTAATTAGCTGTAAAGTTTTTTTTGTTTATTTTAAATTATTATTATTTTATGATGGAAAGTTTCAATTTTCATTAAGGTTATGGCCAGTAAACAAAGTTTCCCAAAATCTCACGATTTATGTCGATTATATTGGTGATGTCTTCCCAGGGTCGGCCCTGATTGGACCTAGTTAGCATGGACCTCACGTAACAAGGGCGGTAGTTCAGTAGCTAATTATTATTTAGGTAGAAAAAATAATCGAGGAAATTGGTTGGAGTTTACAGGGTGCTTGCAAAGCACTGTCCTTTCAGCCCTACCCAGCAAAGGGGCGATAAGTTTTACAACTGTACTCACACCTGAAAGTAGGCCTACGATTTTTACTCGCTCCGTATGCGTGGTCGAGTGGTTAGAGAAACCTCAGAAGTACTTTTATAATAATTTGGTTTGATCCCAAATGATACCTAAGATAGTTGTATTATTTATATTAATACTTTTGCACCACGGTCGTGTTTTTTTTTTATCGAGGGTGCTTTCTTCGTTATTCGTTTAGTTGATTGCCTCTATGGTCTAGTGGTCAGATATATTATCAAGAGGTCCTTAGTTAGATCCCCAGTGCTTCTAGATTTTCTGTGAAGCAATGGGTCTTGAACAGGGTCAACTCGGCCTCGTGTGGACAAATGAGTTAATCGAATAATAAAGTAGCAGCCTCGGTTTAGAAAACTGAGATTAGCGGTGGGAGCGTTTGATGTAACGCATATATTGGCATGATCCTCGCCATTAGGTGGCGACCGCTTGGTCGGTATGACTCGACTGTGAGCTGACGCCGTGGAGGTTAGGCCTACAATCATATCTTTAAGGATTTGCAGCTTAACTTTCACAATAAAATACTTAATATGCTGAGCATCATAATTTACAGAACTGGAGGATCTAGCTAGACTTTGTATTGACATTTTATAAATATAACTAAAAATAAAAAAACATTTTTTAGCATCGCGTCTTACTACTCGTTTGGGTTATATGCTTATGTACTAATTACGCTTATGTTTCAGGGATTAGGAAATTTATATTTAGAGGAAGTGTACTCGTATGTGCGTGGAGGGAGACCTCAGTATACCGACCGAGACTCGAACCTCAATCTCCCCGTCATAGGCAGTCTAGTCTAATGCAAGAGTAGCGTATTAGACCATGTGGCCACCGAAGCGTGTGAGTAAAATGTTCTTCGGTTCAACTGCCCGTTTACTTTGTGTTTGCACCGTGTCATACTACCCATCCTATCTGTCTGCATGTTTTCACTAGTGGAGAAGGGGTTAGTATGGCAGAAATTTGGAGGAAATGTGCGTGAAATGCTCACTATGGGAAACCATTTAGGTAATGAAACAACAGAAAACCCCACAAAACATTTAAATTATAGCTAAGGTGACTAAATTAAAAGGGGGGAGAGAAGTGTATAAGGGTGTATGTATACATATACTGCCTGCAGGCCCCCTACAAGCTGTGTGCACTCACATTGGGTCAAATAGGGAATTGGCTCGTCTGAAATTACGTAAAAATTCTTAATCCATACGGCTAAATGTTGTAGACTAATGTGTAAAAAAGAGCATACATGACTCGGTGTATAAATATTGTTTTAAGCGAAGGGGGTATCAAAGTATAGGTATATAAGTGTGGAGAAATTTAGTGAGGATGGGTTAAGTAAGGAGTTATTTTTTGAGATATATGTATGATTTCTTGCCTACCCTGTAATGGAACCGCGCGCGTGTGTGTCAATAGACTATTTCCTTGTAATTAATATTCTATACTTGTTAATAATCGAACCAGTGATTCTCAGATTATCAAGGAACGTGCTATCAACCGAGCAAAGGTTTCTACATGGCTGGACGTGGTGTCTGTATTTCTGGACGATGCTGTATGTATCTGGTAATTAAAGGTTTACGGTAGAATATCCAGGTGTATGTATTCATGTGCGTATGTAGCCCCCTTTGCTCCAGGGAGTAGAACATTGGACAATAACAGGCTACGGTGGCTCAACCAGTCACCGCCGTTTACATCTTGTTACACGTTTACCTCAACCCTGTAATTTCGAAAACTATCCCTCCTTACCTTCTTTCTTTCTAGTTTTACCCACACCCAATTTTGTTATAGGGTCTCAGCTTTCAACCGATCACTCACTCGGAGGTGGAGATGGATGTGTCTATCTACTCCTTGTTCCGTTTAAAAAACCGTTTGCTTCATTTCTTAAGGTTCGATGGTAAACGTTGCGAGTTAAGGGAAGTATTTTTGCAGTTTTTAGAGCAAAATAATTATATATATATATATATATATAATCTAATTTAATAAAACATGTTCCCATCAGAAACATACAATTTAATTTTCATAACAAATAATTGTTTGAGTATCGGTCTATCTTGCTCTAGAAATTGATGAGAATTATTTCATGTGATTAAATAAGTTTATCATCAAATGTGAATGTGCTTATTACAAATATTTAAGAAGTGTTAATATTATTGTTTGTAGAAAATTAAACTATGTGTTTCTTTCGGAGCAGTTGACCTTGATGATCTTGGGGTAAAGTGCTCACCTCAAGGCCCGATGTTCGTGGGTTCTAACCCGGCCGGGATCGGTGGATTTTTCTTGAGCGACAGGAATCCGAAGCTCAACATCTTTGGAAAGGTAGTAAAGCCCTTGTTGATTGTGGCTTTTTAAAGAACCCTAAAACAAACTTCTCATTTTATGACAATCAATTTAAAGGTGAAGCCACTAGTTCAGTATATTCGTGAGCCCAAAGTTGAGTATTTAGAATAATAAAAGGTGACCTGGTGGTCTAGGGGTAAGGTGTCGGACTTATGTGTTGGGGATCCAGGGTTCAGCCCTCGGTCCTGGCACAGATTTATCTGATTACCAAACTCTTGCTTCACCTCTGACAAGACGTGTATTCATCACAACTTGTGAATGTGTGGAATGACAGGCCTCCGCTGTGGTTCGGATACACGATAAACTGTAGGTCCTCCATTTCATCTCACAATCACCCTACCATTACAGATGAGTGTAAGTGCATATAACCCGAACGGGTAGTAAGAGGCCGTGCAAATAATAATTTAGAATAGTATAGTTAATTTTTACTTTCTCACTATTTTACAGGTAGAGAAAGTATTGTGACCGTCAAAAAAATAAAACTCGAGATTTTGATGAACCGACTAGAGCCTAAACTATTTTACCGATCGTGCTAAAACTTGGTCTAGGGTTTTCATAGGGTTGCCCCGACGAGTTTTTGTTATTGGCTATCTAACCCTAAAATTAAGGGCAATTTACTGAATGACAAAGTGAGAAAAAGTCGATTTTCTCAAAATCGGCTCTAACGATTTTGATTAAAGTCCATTTCAAAAGTTTATAGATATTTCAAACAAAATGTCTACTCTCAATATTCTAAAAAGTTGTTTTTGCAATACCGTCTGTCTGTATGTCTGTTTGACCCTGAAATTACGAGTAGATTAATACAAAGTGAAAAGGGAAAACTTTTTTTTTTTTTCAAAATCGGCTTTAACGATGTTGATTAGAATTCGTATATAGGCGTTGATTAAAATTATAAATGAAATGGCTATTTCCGTTTTCCTATCAAAATGAATTTTAGGGCACTTTACAGAAGTGGAAATTTCTGTATGTCCACAACTATTTGAGGTACTAAATAGCTCATTTCAAAATTGTAGTACTATTAAAAATAAAAAAAATGTATATGGAATATATTTTTATAAAACCAACAGTCTGAGGTATTGGCAAATATATTAATACAATTATGTAATGCCATAGAATAATTAAATATAAGTCTCTCAAAAAGTTTATGTAATCTTCCCTTTAACTTCTTAGGAGAAATGTTTCTAAAGCAATTATCTATCTCAAGTTTAGACTCTATAGTCAATGTTTACATTTTTTATTGGTGAAAATTTATAAATAAGGAATTGAATAGCAATGCGATGACCTGAAGATGTGAAACACCTAATAAAATGTTTAAACTTTAACCGGAAGTTGGAATTTTAATACGAAGTGTTGACGTTTGTGGACCCAAAATCGATCATTTTTACTGGCCCAAACATACAAATGAGGACATTCTTTAGAAATAAAACTATAAAATGTAAAACTGGGATTCAAATTTTTTTTTACGTAAGTAATAGTGCAAATAATGCTTGTCTTTGCTTGTGTATATTATTTAGTTTAACATATATTACGAGCTTTGAGTAAATATCTCAATTTTTAAACAATAGATCGAGAAAGTCCGTTTTGAGTTCCGTACCATTTATCTAATATTTATCAAATAAACAACTTTAAACTATTTTCATGTATCGCTTTATTAATATTTTCTTATATTAAAAATATATTTGAAAAGTAAAAAAAAAACTGCCCGACCATTTTTAAAATGTTTACAATTCCTTACGGCGTACATTCCTTGCTATTCCATGGTATGTTTACACTTGTCCTTATTCCAAAGTTAATATACATTAATTTCTTGCTACTTCATTGTTCGATTACACTTGCTTTAATTCCAAAGTTAATATATATTCATTATTTTTATTCCTTGTTTTTTTTATACCTTGCCTTTATTCCAAAGAATGTATGCATCTATTTATTCCCGTGTCTTGTTACTCTGTTTTTGCTCTAAAGTTAGAATACATCCATTTCTTGTTATTCCATGGTTTGATTCTACCCTAACATAATTCCTTTCACGTACAAATGATGGCTTATAGAGAGGGCTACTTACAAGATATTTTAAGTATAGGCTTCGCCTTTGTATGGCTACGTTTAATTTGCATGCTAACTTCATTTTAATACGTCATCTTTTATCTATAATTTCAGAATTAAAGACGCTGACCATTCACTCATTACGGGAGATAAACCAAACGAAGTGGTTCCGAAAATTTCAGGGTAAAATTTAGCTCATGGCTAAGGCGACTACATTTTGATTTTCAGGTTATGGAAATATATTGTATTTTGGAATTTGTTCCTGGGGTGTATGTTTATTCTAAGATAAATATAGGTCTTCCACACTCAATTTGAATAGTGTGCCACATACTTTTACTAACTGTTATTATTATTATAATTATTATTATTATTATTATTATTATTGCACAACTCTGTAGTACCATAGAATCTTCAAAGGTAGTATTTTTCTACATAATTTATATAACATATTTTAAAGTAATTCATGTCCACATTAATCAACTTTTAGCTCCCATTTTGAGGTGGATATGTTAACTTAAATGATTATTATTATTATAAAATGTGTATGTATAGTTTATTATTAGGTGCACAAGCATACGGGCTAAACTAAAAAAAAAATCACTAATTTATAGGAAGACATACTCAACATTTGTCATTTTTTCTTAATAGTTATCATAATATACCAAATATGTTTAAAATTTTTGGTCTAATTTCGAGTGATTTCATAATGGGGCCATGCGAATTCATTTATTTAAATTAATGAATCACCAGCTATTTACCAAGTTAAAAATAATTTAGCCCAAATAACTATTGATATGTAATAATAAATTCATTTCTATACCATCTATTTAATTTGTAAAACATTTTGTTATGTAATTAAACTATTTATCCGCGTAGATCTTATAACAAAAGTCTAATTGACGTAAAAAAAAAAATTTGTCTTAAGAATATTGAACATTAATAATGGCACTATGAGTTTTAAAAGTTTTCCGATTGTAAAAAATGCTATTTTGGTTTTTTAAATCAAAATTTATTTCCTTTAGTATTAGCTGACATGTTTATCTTTATACATAGCGCCATCCTAACGCATGATAATACATTTTGTACATTTTCACCGCATTTCGCTAAACGTCTGGACTATTATAATATTTACACTACCGTTGTTGGGATTAAAAAAGCGGTATTTAGAGGAAGTGTACCGTCATATGCATAGAAGATGAGGGAAAAAAACTGAAGGAATAACCACCTCATTGTACCTTGCCTAAATTTGAACCTAGACCTCCATATCATTGGCAAATTATACTATACAACACCTACACATTATGGTGTTAGTTGACGTGATAACTAACAAATAGTGGTTTTAAGTGTAAGAAAGATTAAATTTAATATTTTCTCATAAACCTATTGTATCGTAATTACTGGCTTCACATCAGGCAATAAAATTACTAATAACTTACTTCTGATAATACTTGTTTGAATATTTTGAGGGAAAAATCGTCCCTATTGTCAGTTTGGGATCGAACCCTAACTCTTAGGATGAGAGGCAGGCTTTCTAACTGGTTGCATGGTATAACTTGCATGTTAAGTTTCGGTATTATAGAGGGTTGAGTAACACTACCATTATAAGCTTCTTATTCAACAACAAGTAATAAATAAAAACATGATTGATGTGTAAATGTGCTAAAGAATCCCTTCATCCTGCTAATAACAATAGCTTAAAATTAATGTGCTAATTTTACAGACAAGGACATTAGGGTTAAAAGAGAAATAGAATTTAGATTCATTTATGCACATATTTAAAAAAAAAAACTCAAATAGGTGTCCATGCTTCAAATAAATAATATCGATAGTGAGTTCATTGTTGTAATATTTAGAAACATAGCCGAAATATGAATCTTCAAACGACTTAAAAGTAAATGGAATTGTCAACAAATGTTCTAGAATTGTAACTAGTTTAGTTCGCGTTTCATCGTGTGTAATTTCAAAACCTGTGGTTTATATATTAGGTTGGTGATCTCTCAGCTAATATCTCAGTAATACACAATAAAACTGTTGTTACATTGAATGTTTATTGAAAGAACAGCTAAGCTACACTTTTTAAATTTCTTCTTCTCTCCATTTTCTATTTTCTGTTCCTAAACACACAACATTAATTTAATAATTAAAAAAAAAGTAAAGATTTTTATTTTTTGTTTACTCTCTCAAGCCGATTAAGATAATACTGACACGATTATTTCTTTTGTTTTTTTCGATAATAAATCGAAGGCATATTTTAGTAATGAATGTAAATTATTTTCAAACCCCGTCTCTAAGGTAATAGGTTGATTTGAAAAGATCTGTATGAATAAGAAGAGATAGGTTTATACAGCCATAGAGCAGACTTCACTTTCCTATGATCAAACGATTGTGTGTTTGTGTGTGTTGTCTGTGTGTGAAATACAAAATGTAGACTATTTATCTTCTTCATTTCTTCGAAAAACAAACACGAATATCGTGCTGAAACCATTTTCAACTCTGTGAAATCTGCTAATTATGATTGAGTCTTGTTTTTTTCACTCCTTACAAAACCTTTTCTGGTTAAAAACAATCTTAAAATCTGGGTTTAGTTCAAACATTTGTATATTTAATGTACATGATTATTTAACAAACTTTTTTTAATGAGGAAATAATTTAATTGAGATTAATATAACTTTTTTTTTCAGTCTTATTTTATACATTTCACAAATTCTTTATAAATCTTTGCATATGTCACATAATGACTGCTATTTTAATTATGATGTTTTCTATTCAACCTTAAATTAGCTCAATAAAAACTGGTTTATCTGGTAATCACCTTGACATTACATCAACCAGGTGCACTCGAACTGCGGAATAAAGTATATATGTCAGCCTGTGCACTTGATTTTAGGAACAACCTGATATTACATTCAACTCCTAAACCATAACCTAACATAACCTAGCCTAACCTAACATATATTAACCTAACCTAACCTAGATTTTCCATTCTGAACAAAGTCACTATAGATTTAATTTTTACTCCGCAGTTCGCGTAAAGGTATTACCAACCTCGGATGAGTGATTCCGCATTTCATGTGCACCGTACCAACCATGATGAAAATAAATTAGTTAAGTAAATATTTGGCAGTATACGTATTGTGTTTTCTAATTTTACAATTTGCCATTTTTAATTTGGATGTTAATTAAAGTGAATTTAGCCAACTTAAGCTGTAACATTTAGATAATTTCTTAGTAAAGTATTATTTACCACAAGTACTAAATAACTGTGTAGATAATGTCTAACAGATGGAAAAACTTTTTTTTAAATATAGAATTCAACCTAACCCAGACTTAAGTTGTTACTATGAAGTCACCCGAATGAAAACACATTCCTACTTAACCAAAATAACTAAATGATTTTAGCTTTTATTTTTTGGGGTTCCAAACAATATCAATATTAGCTTGTCAGGTTTGTATTCCTGACTTAATAATTTCAAACTGTAGGAGCAAAATATCTATTAGAAAATATCTATTGAGAAATAATTATAGCAATAATTATTTCTAATTTTTTTGAAACTTTTAATATAATTCCTTTACAAACAATATTGGTTCACCACAAGAAAACATCAACATAAAAACAGCACGCTTATTTTGGCTTAACAAACACATACATAGGAGCAAGAGTCTTTACTAAAGGTGACATTACGAGCTCGCGCACATAATACCTCCATTTAAGTCAATATCGAACAAAACAAAAAATGGAAATCCAGATGGCTTCCTTTACCTTTGACGCGTGGAGTTAGTTAATAAGCGTTTAACCTAAGGACACCCATAGCATCTAAAAGCAAGATTGTTCAAGTTTCTTATCAGAAAACTTTGATTAAATTTAATATCTTATATAACTAACCAGTTGAAGTTAACTATAGTAAAATTATAAAAATAGTTACTTAAAACGATAGCTTTAACTAGTTTTTTTTCAAGACAACGTGGCTTCGAAGAATAAATAATTGGAATTAAAAAAAACTACTTTTTTTTTGGAATATTTAATTAAAGTTTAAAAGACTTTCCAACTAGTTTAGTCCACTGAAACTTCTCCATTATCTTCCCCTTCTGCCCCCACCGCACAGTTTTTTTCCCCACGGTACCTCCATTAATGACGTAATGGAGCCGTATTACAAACAACATTAGCTTATCCCATGCTACTCTGCTTTCTTCGATAGTGTCGTATCTTAACAACGTGTGTCTCCTTTAGCTCGCTCTTAAGTGTTGGCTGTGGGACTTGTCGGTGAACATAACTTTTGATTGCTAAACGTGAGCTTAATTAATATGATTACCCTCCCTAACTTCTTCTCGGCTCATTTCTTAAACTTAAAACCACAGTGATTAATTGTTTGCATGCGACGTGATTCAAGTAGTGATTTAAAATTAAATAAAATCAAGGTGATGTTTTGTGCCAAGGGATATTTGTTGTTGTCCATCTGGATACATCGTCTCGTTCTTTTAAATAATAGAATCACTCTATGCTTCTAAAACCAGTTAAACGTTTTTAAGTCAAATATATTATCAACTGTTGAAAACGTGAGGGTTAAAATAATGTTTTATTCAAATATTTTTTATTATTGTTATTAGGTTTGCATATTCTAATTTTTAATATTGCTTCTTTTAGATTATCCTATCCCAACTTAACCTAAACCTGAATTAACACATCTTCAATTATTACATATATTACATATTACCTATTATATAATATGTATAAATTGAGTAAGATTTTTTTTAAAAACAGAATGTTTTTTTTTACTATCATCCGTCTTTGAAAATTTTAACTCTGGTGTATAACAAACTGATACGTGATGGTTATCTACAGGATCAGTCCTGATAGCTGAATAAAATTTTAAAAATTGGAAAAATGACAACTTGGATGTGGAAATCAAACCCAGCACCGTAGACTTTAGTACGCCAATTAAAAATGACCTTGGCTACGAGACGAATTAGGTTGGACCAGTGGTCGAGCATTGGCGGGCCAAGCAAAAGGCCTTGGGTTCGATTCCCGTGTCCAAGCAGTAATTTTTCCGTTAATTGAATATGTTTGAAATGTTACCCCTCCACTGTATCTCTATTAAGGTGTGATGGAAGGGAACGCGAGAAAAGGCTAGTGTTTTTGCATTTTTTTTATGTCAAAACTTATTTGGTCAGAATAAATCAAATATTTCTCCAGTTCAAACATATAGTTTAATTTTCCTCACATGGTGACCTCTACAGTTGTTGAATATTTGTTATGAGCATTATCTAACAAACTTTTTAGAGTAAGAGAAAAAATTCTCAATAAATTCCAGAACACCCTTGACAGATATTAAAGAAATGTTGAGGTCACCATGTGAAGAAAATTAATTCTATGTTTGTACTGGAGCAATATTATATTTATTTTGTCCAAAAAAGAAGGTTTTTTCCATAAAAACTGCAAAAACACTGTATTTTTCTCGCGTCCCGTTCCAATCTACCGTAACCCCTCCGCTCTTAATACTGTTCACTATTAATTGCTTCACTAAGTATTTGTAGGGTTTATCTTGAGCCTCTTTCTTATTTTATAGTTTTATTTTATTAATAGAGAATTTTTCAAAGCTCAATACAATAATAATGACCCACCATATGACGTAGAGTAGATAAAATAAATGGTACGGTTCGTCCACTCACTCTTTTCGCACCTTTGCCTAAAAAGGAATATATTTCCTCAAAACTTGTAATATAAGTGAAGCGAGATAATATAAATTGTTGCAGAAACACTCCACTAAATAGCATAAATTATATGATATACACAGAAACATAGTGAGGAAAAGCAGCCGTTACATTATCGACGATTATGTCGTTATTCTGTCCACTAAAAATATTGAATTATTCTTTCTATGGGCATTAGAAAAATGCTTCTAAATTGGTAGACAGTAGTGAGGAGCTTATTTTGGAACTACTCAAGTTTGTAAAATGATCTGTCACCAGCTATTTGTGTAGATTGGATGAATTTATCTTATTTTAAAGTCAATGCGGAAGCCCAAATCAAACAGGCTCACCGAAATATCTCCCAGTGGCCCAGTCCACCTTTGGTTGACTTCCTAAAATAATCATGGTATACATTCAACGATGAAGCTTAGCGAATGTGATTTAAGGACAGTATTTTTACAGTTCTTGTGGCAAAACTTTTTTTGACCAAAATATATAAAATATTGCTCCCGATCAATCATAAAGTTTAATTTTTTTTTCACATGTTGACATCAACAGTTCTTGAATAAATTTCATTGGTGTCCTATAAATAAATGACACCTTTTTTAAATGAAGACAAAAAGTTTTTATTCAATTCCAGAATACACTCTACAAATATTTAAAAACTAGTGAGGTTGCCATGCGAATAAAATTGAACTATGTTTCTACTGGAGAATTATTTGATTTATTTTGACCCAACAAATGTTTTGATATAAGGATTGCAAAAAAAAAAAAAAATTCTTGTTTCCTACACTCCCATCTTAACTATCTATATTAACAATTGATTGAAGCATGTGGGACTATTAGCAACCACGATACTGATTATAATGATCTTCAGTTCCACCGCCTGCTTTCACAACATTATATTTTCAAATTCTGACATTTCTAGGTCTCGAACTATAGATGCATAGAGGATCAGTTGATAATTAAAACTTGATTCTCTTGAGTACCGCCAATATCAACTTAATTACACTTGAACTTACTTCTACATCAACTTCATTAAACCTCAACTAACATAACTTAAATGGCGTGCTTATCAATGGCCTTGGTTTGGTTCCCCGTATCTAGATATTGTTTTTCAAAGTTTGAGATATAACTTTGACTTAACTTGACTTTGAATTAACTTAAACTTGACTTGAATTTGCCTTACCAAGGCATCCTAATCCGACATAAACTTGCCTAAGAATCTGACTTAGCTTGACATCGATTTATTAACTTTTTCTATCCTAATAATAATAAACTTTCACCTTGCTAAAATAGGCGTACCTTAATATTACCATACCTAAAACAAACGTGAGTTATTTCATTTGATAAATTATGCTTTCAACTTCTTTTATTACATGATACATTTTCTATGAGTTTTCCCGCCAAATATAAGCTAATATAAATTTAACTATAATGGAACCTCACTAATTTGAACTTCCAAAATTAGAAATCGTCTTTTATTCGAATTTTTCGCCTGGTCCCGTGAATTTGGTATTGAAACAATGTTAAATAAACGGTAAGGAACTCCGCATTGACTTAATCGCTCAATTGTTTGAAAATTGAGATATTTACTGAAAACTCGTAATATATATTAAATGAAATAATATACACTAGCAAACCCAACCATAAATTGTACTATACTTAGGTAAAACTTTTTTCTAGTCCCGGTTTTCAATTTAATAGTTTTGTTTTTAAAGAATTAATGTCCTCGTTTGTATGTTTGGACCGATAAACAAGATCAATGTTGGGTCCACAAAGGTCAACACTTCGTATCAAAATTTCTACCTCCGATTAAGTTTTAACATTTTATTAGGTGTTGTAAATCTTCATGTCATCGCATTGATATTCAATTCTTCATTTAGAAATTTTGCCCAATAAAAAACGTAAATATTGACAATTAAGTCTAAAATGGAGATATATCATTGTTTTACAAACATTTCTCCTAAGAGGCTAAAGGAAAAACTACATAAACATTTGAGAAATTTATATTTAATTATTCTATGGCATTAAAGAATTATTGCGTTAAAACTTTAGTACTTCTTTACAACTAAAGCTCACAAATATGTATTAATATATTTGCCAACACCTCGAACTGTTGGTTTTATAAAAATATATTTTCTATAAAAGTTTTTTCATTTTTAATAGTACTACAGATTTGCAATTATAAACTATTTAGTACCTCAAATAGTGGCGGACATACACAAATTTCCGCTTCTGTAAAGTACCCTAAAATTTATTTTCACGGTAAATTGAAACTAACCAGTTTATTTATAATCTTAATCAACACCTAGATACGTTTTAATCAAAATCGTTAGGGGCGATTTTGACAAAATTGATTTTCTCTCTTTTCGCCCTTTCTTAGACTTATCTGAATTTTAAGTTTCCTACTTCTAGCTGTGGCGCCATGTTGTTCTATTTTTGAAAACAGGGGAGGTGACGTTGGAATACGGTCAGTACCCTTCTTTATGCCCCTCCCCTCCCTTGCTTACCCATACGTGTTTGTTTACACGTATAGTTCTGTACTCTGTAGTCAAGGTCAAACCTCTTGAGCGGTTACGTGCGCTGTTCTTAGTGATTTGTTCGTAGCGATATTCTTGTGACGTGTGAGTTTCTTTTGTTTGATTTTGTTGTCTAGTTTTTGTTTGGTTATAGTTTGGTTTAGTACATATTTTACAATAGTATATGTGTGTGTATCGTGATGTCGCTGCCCAAGCCAACGTTCTATAAATTATTAACTTTGGCTGAAAAATTAGTGGTGTTAAAGGAAGTGGAAAAGGGAATTCATTCTAAGAAGCTTATTTAATTCGAATTTTTGGATAATTTGAACCTTTTCCTTGCCCTTTCAAGGCCGAATAATTCAGATTCCACTCTATTTTCATAGTTTTGGCACTACGGTATCCAAACATATAACAATATAGTTTCCTTATGTTTTAGAAGTAGGCTTATGTTATAACTAGTTTAGACACGTTATCTTAAAAACCCTTTTAATGAGGGGGAAATGTTTCATCATTTTTACTCACCCATTGCACTCTCTGTGAACATTCCTGTGTATTTTCTTAGTATCAAACCTCGGTTTGCTGCTCCTATTAATTAGTAAGCCATTGATAGCCATCACTAACTCTTGAACATACTAATATTTTTAAAATTTAAATGTCAAACATTGATTATATCAGTAGGAATTGATATGAATCCGCGTCGTTTTCTGAATACTCAGCCCCACATGCTGAGACGTCAAGTTAAATATGATGTATGTTCAGTATTACTCAATCATAAACATTATTTAAGTTTTAGTAATCGAGTGTTTTGTCATAATTTTTAAAATGTAAAACATCTGCTGTCCAAACATGAAGCTCCAGTAAAAAAAAATATAGCCTTTTATAAATAAAACTATTTGTTCATATTTTAAAATATTACAAGACTGTTTTTTTTAATATGTTCCTTAAATTCTCACATTGTTAGTAAAGTATATTCACTGTATTCAGAACATTAAAGCGGGTGAGCACATAACCAATGCAGTTACTGAAAAAAAAGTACCTTATAAAAGGCCTTTAAATATTAAAAAGCAAATGGCATCGGTTTTGTGGTTTCTTTCCACCAAATAATGAATATTTATTTCATTGGTGTTTTAAAACTCGTGTTGATAACGGGGAATACTCTTGACAAAACAAGGGAAATAAAACTAAAATTAACACACATAATCGGTGTACGCTTCCAGTATATGTTTATAGTTTTCTACCTGCCTCTTACTTCTTCTAAAAAACACATCCTATTTATCGTTTAACCACGCCACATTCTATTGTTCTGGGCATGGGCACAGATGGGTACACAGACGAAAATTGGTGTGGTCTCGCCAGAACATATCCACTTCTTTTGAATGACTCAAATATGTTACTGGATAAAATTACTTTTCGAATGGCTAGAAGTAAAATTTTACTATCTTTGATATTTTCAGTTAAGACTCTTCTTATGCATTGAATACAACTGAATTAAAACTAATAGCTTAGCTACTTCTACCATATTGCTTGGTAGCCTACTTGTTTAAAATGTCAACCAAGATCGGTAAAATAAAATGGTAAAAAAGCTACATACTTGTATTAATTTTAATTTAATGGTGGAGTTTCTTTTGTAGCATTAGTAGTAAAAGGCTCGATTGAAAATTTGGATCATCCAAACTAATGTAACTAGGCTTATTCTATTTAAAAAATCTATTACTGCTGTAATTAACAGAGATTAATACGTATTTTATGGTCAATACGAGACCTCGATATGAAATTTCCATTTTCTTTCAGAGCAGCTGCCATTAAAATGGTGGGTAAGTTTTTAATAGCGTCAAATGTGTCTAAATATGCCTACCGTTTCTCTCGTAAAATTTTTTTACAACTTAGTTTGTATGTATTTGGCTTTAATAATATACTGAATATGGTTTAGGGGTAAAATTACCTCTAGAAGGGATAGTATTTTTTAAAATTTTCTTAGCCATTACGTTTATATTTTGGAGCGCAAAATATTCATAAAAAATATAAGTACAATTAATGACATTTTAAAATCATCCGTTATATGTACATTATTTTATATTATATCACATCAATCTTTAGCTTATATGACTTCAGCTAGAGCTCTATAATCATCCTACCTACTGCCTTCCTTTATAATATATTTTTATTTAAAGCGCCATTAAAATGAAAACAAACGATTTTTATATGCAGTTTCTTGTTTATAACACTTTCCCCTAACTCCTACCCAAGCAAGTTTATGTGATTTACGTATTAAAAGTTAGTGCTTAGGCGTATCAAAGCCTTGTTATCTAATGTGATAATAATGATGGTAATAGTGCGATGGCCATATGGGCTCCGAACTTAATGGGCAAATAATGCTCTGAAGGTTTTACGGGAGTCCATTGGTGTGTGATTATGATGAAGGTTTATAGATACTTACCACGAGGGGTAGGGGAGGGAGGCCTTTAAACATTTCCTCTTCTTAACCCTGCGAGAGTTAAATCTTGCTCCCACGCGCGTGTGTTACCGTGAGATCTTGGCCCAGAGACGCTTTCTATTGACTAGGGCTAGACAAGCGACCTGGGAGGTCGAGGTTCGATTGTGACCGATTTCCAAACGTGTGATTTCTTGTTTTCTTAAGGTGAATTAAATCTGGGGTGTTGATACACCACGAATCATTACCAACGAAACATTTGTTTGAACCTCAATTTTTTTTTCAAACCTGTAGTTCTAACTCGATATTATTAGCTTCTATCACTAAACAACAGCGTTTTGATCTTTTTTTGTTTCATATATTTATATTTTAATCTATCTAGAATTTGTTATAATAATTTGCAGAGTATTTTCAAATGTTTGGATACATCCATCAACTGTCTAGGACCATCAGTCGTTTTTTTTATCAAATAAACATGTCAACAACACCTAGATTCGGCTGGTAGTGCCTAGGTCTGCCGATGTAAGGGTCTTGGGATCGATTACAAAAATGCCTGAAAATTGGGATACTTTCACATTGAATAAAAAATCTTTCGAAGACTGGATGCTGTTTCTAAAGTAAGGTTTTTTTCATACCACCCCATCTTAATACCTATTCAGGTTATTCCCATGTATACTATTTACGCTAATGGGTCAAGGATGAGGACGGTTAAATTTAGAGGACGTGTATCGACATTTGCGTGGAGGGATGGTGGAAAACCATTTTGGATAAACCACCCGAGTGCACCCGACCGGGATTCCAACCCCAATTGTCATGCTATTGGCAGTCTAGTCCAACACGAGAGTGACGCCTTGGACCATGCGGCCACCGAAGCAGGTTGGAGTAAAATTATCATTTAAGTTGTGTTCTGATATAATAAGTAGGCCTATAACATTAACTACCATTAAGTCCGCTTCGATGGTCGCATGGTCTAAGTCAGTGTTTCCCCAATTTTTTTTGAGCGCGACCCTAAATAACATTTTCCCGGCCTGGCGGCCCTAAGTTTAATCTCAATTTGGATATATTTTTTATTATTTAACTTAATTAACTTGATTGAATAAATTTAAATAAGAAAAACAAAATTAATTTCAATAATCTTTTAATCAAACCTAATGTAAAGCAATATTCTTAATGAAATTTATAACTGTTAAAATGTACGATATGTGGTCAAAAAAAGACTTTCATACTAAAATTCTGTTTTATTCATGGGTTGACTGAGTTATTTTGACTGTTTATCTTGTATTGATAAGTGTTATGAACAAAATTGAATCATTTTAATTAGAAATTGTGTCATAAAAATGGGACTTCAATGCAAATTATGTAAATTTAAAAAAAAAGTATTTCGATGACGACCGTCTTAATGCTTAATTTTTTAGGTGAGCTCTAGAATTTTATTGTCATCATGTTTGACAGAATAGAGATAGTAGTTCGGATCCTTGTCGTCTGCTAATTCTAACCTTCCCCATCCCTAACACATTAGAGTAAATAGTACATTTGTGCATATTTATAATGGGTATTTTGATGAAACAAAAAAAAAACCACTATCGCTATTGATAAACTCGCAAATAGAGTTAACTGTGAACATATTTATATTTTTATAGCACTGCGTCCTACTACCCGTTCAAGTTAAAAGCTTATGTAAATGTGTTAGGACTAAGGATGGTTGGATTTTTTAGTGAAAAGGTATTAAATAAACCACCCTCACTACAGCTGACCAGGATTAGAACCCCGATCCCCCTGTCATCAGCAGTCCAGTTTATGACGAGAGTTATGCCTTTGGCCATTCGGCCATCGAGGCGAGTTTAAGTCCACCCAATTACATGTCTTTAGAGTAAAGAACAGGAGCTAACGCTCCTTCACTAGATACTGTTTTTGTTTTCCACGTATACTGTACAATCGCCTCTCGGCCGAGTGAGTAGGACGGCTTAGACCTCCACTTGTAGACTAACGCTTATGAGTACGACTTAGGCTAATTTGAGTATTAGAGTATAGCTAATTATATGTATAAATTCAAAAAGAGAATGCTAAATATCACCCTGACACACAAAACCATTAATGGTGTGTTGTTTGTGTGCGCTATTAAAGTGTTTTTACTGGTTCCTCTAAGAGACTTAATTTATTTTGGTAGTAAAGAAACTCAAGAGAAATCAAAAAATAAACCTTATGCCAAGAAAGTTATTACCTTACCACCTTAATTAGCGCCCTGAAAAAAAAGTCATTGACCCCGTTAAAAAAAATATCACCGGCAACATCTTTCTTCTTCCGACCCCCTGCATCCCCAACCCTACCGCTCTGTAGCTTCTCTGTGACCTTTGTCCACGGTAGACTCGTCAGCTAATGGCTTGCTTTAACCAACTCGCGAATAAATTAACGGGGCAGTTATCAAATTAATTAACTCTTTCGGACCATAAAGCAAGCTCCCTTTACGTTCAAGAAAAAAACACACCCAAAGGTCTGGTAAGATGCGCTCTCTTTGTGTTTCGAAATAATTTACAAGTTTTTTTTTCAGACATGTGTCTTTTTTTGCCCTTCTTTCATTCTCTGCTTCGGGCACTTTTCCATTTGGCTTACCGTCACTAGAGACCATTCAGTATGTTCTACTACTATTTATTTATTTAAAAGTTAGAGCTAGGTGGGACGCTTTTGTAGGATCTCCCTTGTTAGTTGTGTATTACCGTTTTATCCGCCGAGTTTTAAAGATATAACATTGAAACAAAAACCATTAATTCTTAAAAATAGTCTTACATTGTAACGAGATTTTTTTTAAATATTGAAGTAGTTGTTTTTGTAAATGTTTTTTTTAAAACTCATCTACCACTTAGGCTATTTTGTTTGGTTCTGAAAATGATTTGTAAGACTATTCCTTCCAGGATGTAGATAAAAAAAATCCATTGAATCATATGTCTTTCTTGACTAGGAAACATGGAGTAATGGTGACTGACAGCTATCAGAAGATTCTAATTGCAAACATTGGATGAATGTCGCAATTGTTAACCCATGTATAAATAACTAATATTTTCATAGTAATACTAAATTATCAATCAAAAGTGTTAATAAACGCTTTTAGTAAAACTCTCCTAAGGATTATTGTATAGTTGGCCTTTTTTGTAACTTAGCGAAAGAACAAAATATATTAATACACCTTTTATGTTACCTTATCTCTTTCAGGTTCATTCTAATTATATCCTCCATCTGCGTCTAGGTCTTCCCGATGGTCTCTTACCATTGGGTTTGCCAGTAAGTACCTTGAACCGTAATATATGAGATTGGATTATCCTGATAATGTCTTGTGGTGAGTACAGGGTATACAACTCATCATTTTGACACTTCGTCCACTCCTCAATATCCTAATCCATTTTATTAAGTGCCATGTTTTCAAACACCCTAATCGATCAGTAAAAACACCTTCAATATACTCGCCCAAGATTTAAATCTTGACCTCCGTATCAATGGCATTGCAGAATATCACTAGCTAGATGCCTTAGATCGTGTGACCACGAGTTTGACTGTTGCTTCTATAGTCCAATTTTCAAACGATTACCCTACCTTACCGGACATCTAGAAAAGTTGTTTTAACAACCTTCACGTGTCCATACGTCAGGTCAAGTTTGATGGAAATTACATGTAAACCTTTTACATATAAAATTTCAATAATAAATTAGTTGTCAAGTTTGACCGCAAAAACATACTTTTTTATATATTTTTTTCTCACGATCCCAAGAAGAGAGTAAGTATTGTGATCTCTCAAAAAAGTGTATTATATATTTTTATGGATGACGACGTTTCATGAGCCCCCTGGACATCAACAGATGGTTTTCACGTGGACGTCTATCTGTGTTCTGTATCTCGGTTTGGAGCTGAAACCATTTTACCAATTGGGCTAAAACTTTGTATCGAGTGTTTTCATCAAGTTCCCCCTAGGAGTTTTTGGAAATAGATATACAACCCTAAAATTAAGGGTAATATACTCAAAGGCTCTTTGTTGGTATGTGATGCTCTTTTTTTCTATTATGTTTTTGCAACAAGGCATATTATTTCGTTTCACAGATCTTACGCGTTTAAAGTAAATGTCTCCTTTTATGAGTAAAGGAACGAGAAAGGACATTCCTATGAAAATTGGACTGTATTAAGTACACCGTCACAAATGCGTACTATTACAAAAATAACTAGAGCAGTGGATCAATGTGAGAGGAAGCAAAGTATGAAATGTTCACAAGACTGTATGCCACAGCGCCTGACATGTTCATTCTTCTGTTTGTCTGACGTTTTTATAGCATGGGTTGTAAAACCTTCAGGTAGAACACGTGTGTTGATACACGTTCTGTCTATTTGCCCTCAGTTTTGCGACTGTAAATAATTCTTTTGTTTGCTTCATGTTTGTTTTATCTTGTCCTCGCGAGTTGAAGTGCCTTATTTTTTAGACATTTCTGGGCGGATGTTTGTGTTGTTTTTCAGTTTTTGCATACAGTTTTGTCGTTAAGGTTATTCAACGCGACAGTTGAGTACTAAAATTTCAGTGTCGGACTTGAGTAGCTTTATCTTAGTTCCATCCCACGCTAAAAGGTAGAGAGAAACAATGGGAGGTTATATCATGGACGGACGACAAATACGACTCGCTGACGTTTGTTCAGAAAGAGAACGTGCTATGTGATGCTGAATTAAAGGGACGCCTTGCTTTGCCGGACAATTACTACGTTAATTCTACTTGCCGATGTTAGTTCAGAAACAGAAAACCCGAAAAGGGAATGATTTTATGTATCTGCGCAGAGTTTTCTGTAAAGATGGAAGGATGGATGATTACATTAACAGACGGGTGAATGCATCTCTAGGAGTAGTTGGATGTATGTGGACTGTTGCAAGGAATTAAGTAGTGTCCGAAGGAGCAAATATGGCGGTATATAAAAATTTGTTAGCGCCAACATCGTGTTATGGGTGTGAAGTGTAGGTCTCTCAGGAGAAACACAAGAGCAAGGTGAATGCGGTTGGAATAAATCTAAGAAATGAATGTGTGAAAACTCGTATGGACAGTCGGTAATGAATGGGTGCTGAAGGAGTGTAATTTGAAAGGGAACCCAGTGGGTCAGTGTGAAAGAGGTGTGTTACGTTGGTTTGAGCACGTTGAAATGTTGAGTGTGGATTGAGTGACGAATAAAATATATGAAGGTAGAAATGTGTGGATCATAATCAAGGGGTTAGGCCATGTAGGCCGTGGAAAAATGTGGGAAAAAGAAAAACATTTATAGTTTTAAGAATAAAATAATATGTATGACTCAGTGCAAGGAAGTTGTTGAGGTGAAGGGAGCATGAAAGGATAGGGAAGTATATAGAAATTTATTGAGGATGGATGAAGTACAAAGTTGTTTTCTGAGCCATATTCACAATTAGTTGCCTACCCTTTAGGAGAATGGCTACATATCTGCAATAGATACAAGAAATACAGCATAGTATGGATATTCTATATTAAATCTTTCAAATTTCAATTTTTTATGGGATCAACCTTTTAAATTTGTTATTTTTAGGCCTTGGATCCTGTGAGCCACTAGATAGGCCATCGTGGACCACCAGTGGTCTAAGGATTGCACTTTGAGAAACACTGTACTAAAGCTTTGTATGCCTTCTCAAAACACATTAATTGGTCTTATATGTGCTATATTTGTTAGTTTTTGGTTGATTGATTATAAATATAATAAGAGGCGTACACACACACACACATAGCCGTCGCCTTAAAAAATTATAAATTGGCGTAAAAAAAAAGGTTCTTCCATTGCTTACCACAACATAAAATAGAATGTGAATCTGTGTGTTTGTTGACACGAGAACTCCAAAACTCAGAAATCAAGAAATCTTAATCTTAACGTTAGAGAAAACGGAGGGTGTATACCTAGGGCGTTTTTTTCTCCAGAAAAATCATTATTTATTGGGAGCAGAAAAAATATCAATACTCACCATAATCTCAAAGCCGAAAATGTTTACGGCTATAATTCTCTATTTAAGAATGTAAGAGCTTTCCTGATGGAACCATAACTTGGTACGGAACCAGGAATCTCTGTAAAACACTCTAGGTTCAAGAATGTATGTATACGTTAACTTCACCCTCCAGCTTCAATCTAACAAATACTTGAAGATTATATCGCAAGCATCCGGGTTGAAGATGCAGTTATTCGGTTATAGTCTCCGCTGACAACTCTGAGAACAAAATCCTTTACTCTTGACAGCTTGCGACTAATAATCATGGACGTACAGGCATGATCAAAATGTTATTCTAAGACTAGAAAGTATATACTATCCAGACACCCTAGCTTAGCGAGAGGCACTTCTATCTTCTGGTCTAAAGGAACCCGGGCTTGTTTCTTGTGATGTTTGAAAATTGATTAGTGAGATTTTTTTATCACCGCATCTTACTACCCGTTCGGGTTATACGCCTGTATACTGATTACGCTAATGGTTTTAGGGAATAAAAAGGTTATACTAATAGGAAGTGTATCTGCATTCACGTGGAAGTAGAGTGGGAAAACTACCCTCAGTACAACCGACTGAGATTCGAACCTTGATCTCCCCGTCATTGGCAGTCTATCAAACTACAAGAGTACCTAGTGAGTTAGACCACGTGGCCACCAAAGCGGGTAGCTATTAAGTTAAAACCAACTTTAATAAACCCGGCCAGGACGTAAACCCGGAGCTCACCGTCAGTAAAAAAAACACACGAAATACTTTTAGTACACGTGTCCACCACTGCGGACTTTTAAATTGTGTATTTGCTGTATTTCATCTAGTAAGTTAGAAATATTCTGTCAAAATGTCCCTTTTAAATTGTGTTCGTGCTTTCTGAATATTTTCAGCAGATATAAATTGTGTTGCTTGATGAAAACATATATTTGGTCGTTTATTGTAGGCTTGAATATGATTACTACCCGCACCAAAGGCGGTCTGAGGCGTTGAGATTACAACAAAATTGTTTCGATGGTGGGAGGTCCCGGCTTGATTCTCGGGCGAGTCCACTAGTAGTATTAAAAAGGGGCTCCACATTAAAACGTGAAAGAACTTAACAAATACTCAATTTCAACCAAATCGTGTCAGAAATTAATAAAATATTATAATTTAGAAAATAGTTATCAGTAATCTACATTTAAACGATTTTTTCCATGAAAAAAGTATACACTGTTATTTGACAGGTGAAACATCCTAGATATCAATTTTAAATAAAATTGCTAAAACTATTTTTGAAAAATCTGTAATTAAAAAGAAAAATATCACTAATTATTTTAACTACCATTAGGTTGAGGGCTCGGGCAAAATAAAAAAGTTCCAGGCGTAGCCCTATAAAATCTAAATTCCAAGTCCGAACAAAATCCATTAAACCGTGCTGCATCCATGTGCAGGAACAGACGAACAAGACAGGCAGACAGAAAGACACGGGGACATACAATTGAAAATCCACTTTTTGGGGGTTCGGGTTCACATAAAAGTAATTAGAAAGATAACTGAGCTGATCTCTTAGGGTAGAAACCACATTCAATGTGTGATCTTTTTTCTCGATCATTGATTGATTTTTGAAAAAAATATTGATGATAATTATAATATTTTATAATGAAAGTATTATGATCATTATAATTAACTACTAAATCTAATTTATTTATAGCTTTAGATTGTGTGTCAAATATATAAAATATACTAAATGCTACATAGATTAATCATAATCCTTAGATTCCTTTTCCTCACGATTACAATATTTTCTCTTGATATAAGAAAGTAAAAGATTATTTGATTTATAATCTCTTGGACACGTTAGCGTATTGGCAAAAAACGTTGAAAGTTCTATCAGAATAAAATTTTTAGTTGAGTGTGAGCTACCATCGTGAAAGTAGCTCACTTTTGTGTGTGAATGTACTGGTAGCCTTCTGACAGGTAGGAGCAGTAACTAGAGATAATCTGCATCTGATCTCTGGCCAGTAACTCCACGATTCAGGTGTCAAGGTCTTTGTTGGATTAGCAAGCAACTGGTTCCGTGACCTTTCTCCTAAACACTTTTAGCTTGTAAACAATATTTATTAAAATCTGAAAACTCATTTCTAGACGGACATCCTTTAGATTTAAAATGAGGTCTTATAACATAACTAGTCGGTCCTATGTATTCAGTCTTCGCCATTTAATATCCGACTGAAAGGTCAGCTAATAGCGGAATTACCATTCAGCTTCCTTTTTTATACGCAATTTAAAATGTTTGTAATTTTTTTTATAAACTAATGTATAAGTTTTACAAAAAACTAATGTGTAAATGACGTAATTAATAATTACATTTTTCATTTCATATATTTGAAGTATTCAATTTGCACTTTCTAAACAGCTTGATTATATCAGCACACGATAATTTCTATTAGCGAGAGTGAAAGGGCCTACCAATTTTGCTGAGAAAGGTGTTTTCACATACCTTCCAGGGTTAGTTTACATACCTTCCAGGTTTATTTTACATGGCACAATCAACATGGGACCGACGGCCTTACTTCCCCCCCGAAGGAAGTTGTGTTTCGGATCTTTAACACTCATTATGAATCCGTCGACCCCGTCTGGGTTTGAACCCGCAAACATCGGATCCTGAGGCAAACTCTTTAAATTAAATTGCCATTAACGTGGGTTTCAAGTTTTGAATCTTGGTTTGGTTCACTGATGGTGATTTATCTTATATCACCTAGCACTGTTTTTTTTTTTAATTTCCTTTCTCCACTCATATTCGGGTGCTTATTATATGATACAAACTCTCTAATTTCTATCCCTTGTATTAAGTCGTTCTTAAACCATAATATAAATGTAATGAAAAAAAACATATCCCGCATCGATGGCCGCATGGTCTAACGCACTGCTCTCGCAGTATACTTACCTGCAGATGACAGGGAGATCGAAGTTCGAATCTCGGTCGGGTGAATTGAGATAGTTTAAAAAAAATGGTTTTGTACTCTCTCTTCAAGCAAACGTGTGTATATGTCCTATAAATATAACCTCCCCAATCCCTAAAACCACTAGCGTAACTAGTACATAAGCGTACAACCCGAACGGTTTAACAAGACGCGGCGCAAAATAAAAATTGATATTTTAATATGAGCCAACAAAAGTCATACTGCTAGACACAACTAAAACTAAATAAGATGGCCATCCTCTTGGTTATCATTTCCGGCTGTTACTCTAGATATCACGAGTTTGAATCCCCGTCATACCATATGTATGTTTCCTGAAGGGGAATTGTTACTTTGGTCGCGATGGTCTGGTAAGCTATGTTTAAGACTTCACATTGTCACATGTTATCACTGCCAGTAGAGACCAGGCGTGTCTAGCTGACAAACCCTGGTGGCACACGTTAAAATAACGTATATATGTAGCTATTATAGTATTTAATGCATTGGCTACTTGTTTGGATAAATAAAAGGTTAAGTAAATCTTTCGTGGTTCACGCTTGTACTTAGTCGAAAAAAACAACCCAAATGTCGAATTTAACCACATTGAAAAAGTATTAAGAATTTTCTTTCCTTCGAGAGTTTTCCTAACTTGTTTCATTACATCAAAACAACGTATCTTGCATCTTAAACACCTCTCTAACCACCCTCTCCCTACCAATATTCGTAACCCTTCCTCCTATAGCCATGCGTGTTGGCTAGTAAAACTTTTTAATTTAAATCTCGGGAAAGCCAGTTAAAACTTGTCTAATGCATAGAAAATGATACGGAGGGAAACTTATCATGATATAGCTGTGCACACACAGTCTCTGGAGGCTAGGGGACACTAGACTACGTAGGACTCTAAAATAAATCCATTAGTTTGGTGAATATACTATTCCTCTAAGCCAGGGGTTCTTAAACTGTGAAGCGCGAGGAGGATTTCAGGAGAGACGCAGCTTGGTTCTATCTTTGGAACAATTGTTAAGTTCCTCTGATTTGGTGAAGTTTGTGTGGGCGGTAAAAAGAAAAGGAATGCTATACTTTGTCAAATGAAGCAATAAAAACAATTGTAGCTTGAATATATTTGTGACAGTTGCCATTTTTTTCAAATAAAGAAATAAAAACAATATTATGGTGTTTTTTTTTCTTAGCACCACGTCTTACTACTCATTCGGACCATCAGCTTATATACTAACAACGCTAGTGGTTTTTAGAGATTGGGGAGGATATATTTAGAAGAAGTATACCTGCATTTGCATGGAATCATTTTGTAAAAACTTCCCTCAGTACACCCGACCGAAAGTCAAACCTGGATCTCTTCGTCATTGGCATTCTAGTCTATTGCGGGAGTAGCACGTTAGACAATTCGACCACTAAAGTGGGTAGCTCACTATTTATAATATTTATTGATCTATAACAGAAATAACTCCAAAATCCCTGCAATTAATTTATCCTGGTTAAAAAAAGAGGACTCACCTTTCATCAATGATTAATTTCTCGGCAACGATAAGAATAGAACCCGGAACCTTTATTTCAATAGGCAAGACATGCTACTGACTGAGTTAAACTACATAAATCAAATGGCAGTTTAAAATGCCCTTCAACCGTGTTTCACAAAATAAAACTTTAACTGAAGCATCTCTGTGTTATAAAAAACTTATTCCAAAGAATAGATAGATATTGTAGTAAGTATACTTTTTGAATATTATTTTCTAGTCAGTTTAATATATTTTCATGAATAATACTCATCATCATTAGGTCCATCAAGCTTGCGATTGTTTTTCTGCAGCTCTCAACTTTTGCCTATACTAGGCTTTTTTTTATACACCTTTGTACCTTCTTCTGTTAACTAATAACGTTCGCCGATTCATTTACTCCAGTTTAAGGTCGGTGACAGACTGACGTTTTGGTCGCGTTTTGGTTTCTGCGACACAAACACCGCGACCAGGTTGCTCTAGTGTATCGCATTGTTTCATATGAGAGGGGTCAGACTAGCGACACAAAATATGTGACCATGTCACTCTAGTGTATCGCATTGTTTCATATGAGAGGGGTCAGACTAGCGACACAAACACCACGACCATGTCACTCTAGTGATATCGCATTGTTTCATATGAGAGGGGTCAGACTAGCGACACAAACACCGTGACCATGTTGCTCTAGTGTATCGCATTGTTTCATATGAGGGGGGTCAGACTAGCGACACAAACACCACGATCAGGTTGCTCCAGTGTATCGCATTGTTTCATATGAGAGGGGTCAGATTAGCGACACAAACACCACGACCATGTTGCTCTAGTGTATCGCATTGTTTCATATGAGAGGGGTCAGACTAGCGACACAAACACCACGACCATGCTGCTCTAGTATATCGAATTGTTTCACATGAGAGGGGTCAGACTAGCGACATATCTGGAAACGTCAATGTGAGCGTTTCTTGGTCGTAGCGAGTCCTCTCATATGAAACAATGCAATACACTAGAGCGACCCTGTGCCGGCGTTTGTGTCGCAGCGACCAAAACGTTAGTCTGTCGCCTAACTTAGTACTCCTCTGGAATTTCTTCCTTACACATCGCCTTCTATAATCATCTTCGTCGAACTATCATGTCTCGGTGTATGTCCTACCATGTTAACTCTTTCTTTCCTCATTTCCTTTTCTTATCACATCTTTGTTTGATATCATAGCCATCCATGATGTTTTCAACATTATTTTGTATCACCCCATTTCAAATGTTTATAATCTTTTCCTTTCATTCGCACCAATGGTATAGAGCTTATGATCAAATATAAAACCATAATGTTAAAAAATTCATATTTTATGGATACATTGCAAAACTTTTATTATATTTAATAACTTTAGCCTTTATGAAATTTATATGAGAAAATATAACAATCGATGCAACATTTGTATATTATTTATTTTTTATTTTATTTTATCATAAAAATGCTTTTTGATTGTGCTATGCTAGTGAGGCTTGATAGATTCATTTATTATTCAATTGAGGTTTGAGTGACTAAAGTTTGAGAACCCTTGCGTCTAACCATAGAATATATTAAATATTGTTAGCCCTCGGCCAAGGCCACAGACAAATAATATACCCAGACACTCAGTCTCCAGGTTAAAATGGTTGCGCTCCTTTTGGCAGCTTGAGTTCTTCAACACTAGGATCGCTGCGGTTAGTCCTATCATCACCCGGCAGTGACACTAGCGAAGCCCAGTGTTGAAGGACTCAAGCTGGCAAAAGGAGCGCAGCGAAACCTCCGTTAGGTTGAGAGTCTGTTTCTCACTTGTTTGTGACCTTGGCCTAGGTGTTCACAAATGAGCCACACTAAAAGTAAACATGGTAAACGGGAGCCATATCTATGAGATGCGTTGCACACTTCTACATATTCAGTTACAATTAAGAGGTGATCTCTTACATTATAAGTTTTTTTAGTTAAAAAAGTTATAAAATGGGAAATCCGCATACCTTCTACGGCTTTTAACTCAAATTGTCACAGCTCTGAGATTAAAGAGGCCGACTAGGTAACTGAGATATTGACACTCAGGTGCTGCTTTAGGTTAAATACTTATGGTTACCCGCTCCAATGGCCGAATGTTTTAAAACGCTACTCTCGCAATATACTGGACTGCTGAAGACCCCAGTCGGGTGGACTGAAATAGTTTTTCTCCTAAATGTTTTTCGACTCTCCCTCCTCGCAAATGCTGGTCCACTTCATTTAAATTAAATAGTCTTGATCTCTAACACATTAGAGTAATGAGTACATAAGTGTCTAACCCGTACATATATTAAAACGTGGTGCTAAAAAAAAAGAGAATGCTTAGAAACTAAAATATTGTTCCTCAATAACAAAACGTAATTTTTAATAGGATCCCAACAGAACTAAACGATGTCTCTTCATAGGTAGTGTACTCAAGCAACTCTGTTATAGCTAGCACTAAAATGTTGCTTTTTTAGCACCACGTCTTACAACCTTTCCAGGATATACGCACACTACAAAGTTATTATGAGGAATTAAATCAGAACTAAGTATGTTTGATATACTTGTTAGTTTATCAGGTTATTAATGGCGTATAAACACACCTATGGAGAGAGAAAGAAAGAAAATACAGACATGGCTGTAAAACTAATTTGGTTACCACATAATGACGAGCAATATATATCCTAATCATAACATTAATGAAAGCTCGTTGACTTGGGATGCATTGTTTAACATGTTCACGAAAGTGATTAGATTGTTTTCTTAGATGTTATAGTTCAAACAAGATTCATTGTTTGTTTTTAAAGGAGTGAAAAAAAACCTATTTGTTCAAATTGTATTTCTCACAGACGTCACTACCACGTCAATTTCTATCGCACCACTTTTTTGTGTAGTTTAATTTGTCCCCGCGCTCGTAATAGGGACTCCCGGAGGGATAGGTGGGAGGGAAACATTAACCTCCTCTCCATCTTTTCCTCTCCTGATCAGCCAGCTGATGTCGATCTGTTTCTGGCGGTTCCATCAACTCCTCGTCAGCCCAGCCAGCACCCCTTCGCCACCTTAAGTCCAACCCCTCCTTTCTTATTCCCGCCAGTTCGATCTATAATCTGAACCTTCTCTTTTGCTTCCCTTCTCATCGTTTTCTCTTATTTTTATCTTCATCTGATAATGCTTAGAAATAAAACACTTTAGGTTTTGAACTTCCAAATCTCTTATGTTTATGTAATTACTTCATCAAGTTTAATTCTTCTCTAATATATTCGTGCATCAAATAATTTTTCCTGTAACTATCACAAAGCGTATTAATGCTAGTAAGAAAATTAAGCTAAATGTTGTCATTTTCAAAACTAAAAGAAAAAAAAAAAATTGTGTCCTAAGCTTACCTTTCTACCGCATTTATACACTACGCTATTTAGGCGCGTTAAAACCGGCATGGATATATATAATACATTGTATATTAACCAATGTTAGCGTACATTTTGGGGAGAAATTTCATTTTCACACATGTCGATAGGCATGTTTATGTTTGTCAACAATCGATGTTGACCAACATGACTTCCCAAAATAGTAAAAATCATATTAATGAATTATGTCCTGATATTTTCACTGCGTGTCTATTTGAAATGACCTCCTTATAGTTTTCCGGTATTTTGTTAAAATTAAATTCTTAATATTTAGAGAGAAATCTACTTCCTACGTTAAGTGGAATTAAGGGCCAAATAATGCCAACAGCTCGGTGAAATCTTCTTTGGAAATAAAATGATTTGAAGCCAAAGCCAACCTTTAGCTTCAGAACCAGCAAGTAGTGCAGAATCGTTTCTCATACTCTACTCAACAATTCCCTTCTATCTATTTTGTTTCCACGCTCTTTATGCAAAACAGCAATGTTGAACTGGAAAAACTGTTAATGGACTTCGTAATACTATCACTTTTTATTATATCTTGTTGCATGATGATTGTAAACTCAGAAATATACATTAAGGGGCTGCCCAATTACCATAAGAAATACCGCATTGGGAGAATCCCTACAACAAACTAAACAACTCAACAAACTAAACAACACGATTATTTTAATCGCTAATTTTTTTTTATGTTTAAGTGAAAAGTAAGACATTTTCAAACAATTTTTCTTTTATTAAGATGAACATTACTCTACCTAATTCCAATAGTGAATTGCTTCTTCAAATTTTAAACTTCAAACAAAGATGTGTTTGTCGTATCTCGCTACTTATTTGATGTGAACAAAGAAACAGATGTAAAATAATGGTTTTCAAAAACAGTTCTAATAGTTTTGATAGAGTTTCATATATTTATTGATTGTATGCGAATAGTAGAAATGCATTTATCAAACCTACCCAAAAATAAAATGGCGTTTAAATTTTCTTTTAAATATCTAAAAAACGGCGTTGTTTAATATTTGTTGTGATCCGCGTCTATTTGGGCTATCCGCATTGGGCTAGGGTTAAGAAATATAGAATTTAGAAGAAATGCACTTTTGTAGAGGGAAAGTGATAAATAATTTTGGAAAAACTACAATTAAATCCGACTTCTCAGTCACTGCCAAACAAGACTAGGTGGGCTTGACATTTTAAACATCGTGGCCTTTTTTTTTTAGCACCGCGTCTTACTACCCGTTCAGGTTATACGTCTATGTACTATTTACGATGAAGGTTTTAGGGATTATGGAGGTTATATTTATAGGAAGTGTACTCGCATTTGCATGGAGAAAGAGTGGAAAACTATTCTTTGAAAAACCACCCTCATTACACCTGACCTAGATTTTAACCTCGATCTCCCCGTTATCAGCACTCAAGTCTACTGCGAGACTGGCGCGTTAGACCATGTGGCCACAGAAGCGGTCATTTTACTCCTTGACGCGGGTGATTATTATATTACTTATTCGGTTTATTTAATGATTGTTACAATGTGAGTATGTACTTGATACATTTTTATTTTCCATATATTATCTATATTTGTTCAAAATAATTTTGAAAATGTAATATTTTAAGTTTAATAGACTTAGCAATTGATTGTAAAAAATATGTTCAATATATTGAGGTATGACATTGCTTTGTCCGCATGCATCAATACTGCTGCCCTTTATTCTATTTATCTCACTTCCATCTTACACCCTCAATGTTTTATTTTCTTCTATCCTCCGATTCGGTCACTTCCTACTTTTCTTCACTCCAGCCACCTCAATGCCCCCTCCAGACTCAACTGTTTCTCCCGCGACTCAATCAAGTGAGCAGTCTGTTCCAAACCACCTCAATTCTACCAACAAATTGCATTAGACTCTTTCCCACCCTCCCACACCACGTGGGCTGGCGCGCACACATACAGCCGACCTATTCTTCTTTCTCAATTTCGTTTCCAGCCGCTATCTCAGATAAACCCATTTTCAGGGAGGAAGGAATCCTATTAAGCTAAGTTCATAGAGACGTGAAATTTCTTTCGACACTTTTCTGAATTGGTACAACTTTTAATAATCTTATTCTCTCTTTTTTATATATAAATATAGGGCATCTAATTGATGATCATTTCATGTCATTTATTTTGAGGGAGCTAATTACCAGTTTGGGAACTATCTTGGTTTCGAATTAAACACATCTTTGTTTAATATTTGTCTTTGCATATTTTATTTGCTTCGGTCTCTTTTTGTATCTTCTCTTGTGATGTCACGTGTTTGAGTCAATGCTGGACCATGAAATGTGCTAGGAACGTGTGGTTTGATGCGTATTTTTATCACAAGGCTCCAGGGGCCATTCACCCATTTGTTTCAAGTTTTGGAAAGGAAAACTACATTAAATTAATTATCCTCGTCTCTTCGTAGGATTGGCAATGTATTAAATATTTAGGTTCATTGTAAACCGTAGGGTGTACGTTTAATTTTGATTTCTTCAAAGAAAATCAATTTTGTAAAAACAAGGGAAAATTCACAAGCTAATTTATTCCAAACCTTGTAACTCAAGTGGTTTTTTTTTCACTCACTGACATATCTTTATAAAGTTTACTACAAGATCCTAGAAAAGCTCTTGTTTTAAGCGTAAAGCAAAATAAAAGCTAATATGGTTCAACTTTAAGTTAAGGGTAACATGTGAACACGTGCATTTAAAAGGTGGTTTTAAGTCAACGACGGTCAAGATGTCCCAAACTCAAATAAACTAATTAAAAATATATATCTATTAATTTCTACTGTCTTTACAGTGTGTTCAATTTGGATGATGCTACCCGCCTGGCAAATATGTTCGAAATGTTGCATACCTCTACCATATAGAGGCGATTGCTCTTTGATATTAAATGTGTGGTACGCACTATCTAAAAACTGATAGGGTCAATGGTGTCTGTGACTTCCTACTGATAGTAAATAATATGTTGGCTAGATATACGCTCATTGGCTAGATATACGCTCATTTCTATGATTTTATATTTTTATTGACTAATTGATTTTCTTATTTTTAATTAACTAAAATGATTCGCCAGTAAATGGCGTTTTCTCATTTATAGGTGTTTATTTTAAAACATCAATGCCGATATTGGACAAGTGCAGTTTCGAATTTCACGGCAAATTTCTTTTATTTTATGTCTATATATTTTTTATACGTTGTGCCGGCTATATTGTATTCTTCAAGTTAAGAATATTCCTCATAAAAATGGCGTGCTCCATAGCGAAGTACTAAATTTTAGCTCTCCAGGATATCGGGAAGTTGGATAAAAGTCCCTGAAAGTACAGACGGACACGATATGGATTTTTTAATAATGTACATTCTTTATCCGTAGCCCAGGTTGTGATTTAGTTCGGGTTAATATTGCCTCACTAGAATTGTACAAAATTAAAATCAAGGCTTCGCACATGCATACTGCTCTAAGTATAAATTAAATAATTAGGCTACCTCTACGATATTACTGTATGAAATAGAATCTGAAAATCGAATTAAATATAATTTTATTTGTTGTGTAGAATGTGCCCAAATTTAAGTTATAGCTTATGCATATAAATTTCGAAGATGTTTATAATTGTCTATCTGTTTTGTGTCAATATATAACACAAATAACATTTTTAGAATGTTGACCGATGTCGTTGGCCACCCGGACTAACGCGTTAAGCTCGTCTGATCTTGTGTGATTCTGATGGGGAGGACGAGGTTCTAACCCTGACTGGGTGTTCTAAAGGAGTTAGTTCGTCTACACAAAAACGGGTTTATTTCTTTAACTTACTTTTCATCAATGACATGTTAGTGTATTTAAATGTAAATATTTGTGACCTGGTGGTCTAGGGGTAAGGTGTCAGACTTCTGTGCTGGCGGCCGGGGTTCAATCCTCGGTCGTGGCAAAGATTTATCTGATTACCAAACCCTTCCTTCACCTCTGACAAGACATATTGTGAATGTGGGGAATTCCAGGCCTCCAACGTGGTTCGAATTCTACGTTAAACTGAAGGACCTTCATTTCATCTCACAATCACCCTACCATTACACATTAGCGTAAGTGCGTATAACCCGAACGGGTAGTAAGACGTGGTGCTAATAATAATAATAATAAATGTAAATATTACGTATGGGTAGTAAGACGAAGTGAAAAAAAAGAAGAAAATAGAAAGTTTTAATAGAAAATGTGTAAGACTTTTGGAAAATCTACTAATGGGATTCAACCTAATTATATTAAAAATACAAAATAAAAGTTTTTATATAACTCCCACTTGCTAAAATACGTTTATAAACACCGTCAGAACAATAGCTATATTTATTAGATACAATTAGATTCGACATATGTAAATATTTGTTTAAGATTTCAGTACCTTTGAGTGCACTTGGTCGGTTTTCTAACCACGATGGAAGCGATATTTGTGTAACTTGTTAATCGATTGATGGAGTTGATGAAATCTTCTTTGCAAGATTCCATCTACAAAACTGAACGTTATCAGTTATATGTGGACGTACAATTCTTGTAACTTTCTATAAACCTTGTAAGAAGGTTGCCTCGTCATTTTGATTATATTTTAGTGGCACACTTTACACTAAAATAATTTATGACTTTGGCTTTACTTAGGATGAATCAAAAATAAATTCATAATAAAACAAAAATTACTTAAATATAATAGATACATAAAATTATATTGTATTTGGTTTTACTTTAGGCTAAAATAGTTCTTCTATTTATAAAAATGTCGTTCACTTTGTAATAATGGAGATGAAGTCTTTCAGGGCGTTGAGTCCTTCTCCATGATGGATGAAAGATCCTGTCCATGAAGACACGGGTTGAAGAATGAGCGATGGGATTCGACTTGTCTTGATGCACTTTGACAAATGAGAATTGTTTATTTGTACAGGGCCATCTCCCTCCGACCCCTCCCGTTTCTTTCCTGTATCTGGTCTTTGTCTCACCTGTTTAACCCGCCCCTCCCCCGCACACTGCTCCAATCCTCGCTCAAAATGACAGAACTTCGGGGAACGTCCGTTCTTCGGGATTGTAACGGACATTTTGATACATTTGCCCGCTACTGATGCCGACAACAGGATCTTCTTTGGTTGTACCGCTTAGTAATGTTTTTGTTTTCACACTCTTTTATAATATAGTAATTTATTAATCCTAGTCGGTGACCGTGGACCAACTAAGCTATGACGATAATCCTCCTGGTCAGTGACCGTGGACCAACTAATTATGATGATAATCCTCCTGGTCAGTGACCGTAGCCCAACTAATTATGATGATAATCCTCCTGGTCAGTGACCGTGGACCAACTAAGCTATGACGATAATCCTCCTGGTCAGTGACCGTGGACCAACTAATTATGATGATAAGCCTCCTGGTCAGTGACCGTAGCCCAACTAAGCTATGCCGATAATCCTCCTGGTCAGTGACCGTAGCCCAACTAAGCTATGCCGATAATCCTCCTGGTCAGTGACCGT
>CABFVX010000917.1:118283-201019 GCA_902151425.1 Timema shepardi
AGATATATTTATTAATATATTCAGATGCTAAACTACTACATGAGTCACCGGGTAGATCTCCCGTGACGAGGGATCAGGCACGATAACGGTCTCGCAACCTTCCTGTAGACCCGCGATCGACCCTCCAGGGGGGTGAACCACCAGATCATAATTTATATCGTAATTTCGTCAGACGGGCTAGATACCGCCACACATGTACTCGGCATGGCTTCCAACATTCAACAACCATGTGTTATTATCTCACACAAACTTGCTGATCTCGATGTTCACCAGCCAGGAAGGTCCATCGGTCGCACCATGCTCGCTCGTCAACAGGATGCAAGCTATATGAGATATATTCTACTCTCAACAGGATGGAAACCCAGTACTCTTGACTTCCAAGGAAATGTACAAGGGTAGGTTAACCCCCTGCCATAATAAGCCTTAAAATAAATTAATTCCTCTACTTTTCTAGCTATTTATATTCTCTAGATATGATTTAAATCTACAATCCAATCTTCATATGAAAGGCCTTAAATATTACACAAACAAATTTTTGTTTTTGCCAAAATTGTTAACATTTTATTAATGCCGTTTTGCAGGTGTTTATAATCACTATCTCGATTGACCACTGTATATCTCATGATTTGACGTACGCACACTTGAAAGTAGTGTTTTTCTGTCATAAAAACCCCTCCTATCAAGTCTTTCGCCCAGTGTTTTATTAATTTGTTCTTGGTTTATGAATTGACACTAAAACAACAATTATTATTATTATTACTTACTACTCTTTATACGCCAACTTGTTAAATTATAAATCTGGTTAATGAATTAGTCATGTTGTTTTCATTTATATTGTCAAGTTATCAAGGCACAGACTAATACTTTCTTTTTTTAATTTATTCATCTCTAAATGCGGTTCAAGCGTGACTTACAACCAGACAATATCCTTTGCTAGTTTCACGCTTCGGGGGATGTAATTAACGTTATGTGGAAATTGAAAGTCTAATTACCGGCTTTGTTTTATTAACCTCTCTACGGTAGTTTTCTGAGTAATCATATATTGAAAGTAATTAATGATACTTATTTCTTTATGAAGTGTGTCATATCTAGTGGCATCGGATGGAATTCTTTATTATCCACATATAGTGCAAATGCAGACTTAGGATCATCAAGGTAGTTGCATTTTTTTGTGATTAAATAAACACAATAAGAGTTGGTGATAATAATAATTATTATTGTTTTATTGTTTGTTATGGGAATTAATTAACTGCAAGGAGTTATTCATTTAGCAGCCATGTTCACTAAATTCTTTACTTTCATTGAAAGTGATGCTTGACTAATTTTCATATAAATAATTATGATACTTATAATGATTACAACACATGGTTAAATCTTTTACGCTTTAGAAAGTCTATTAATTTTTTATGATGTTCTAATCCTTTTATGTGAGATTATATACATACAAACACCTATAAACTCATGAATGTTAGATACTATTAAAAATAAACGAAATGCATTCAAGATTAAAACTTATTAAAGGGTTTCTTAGATATTTTAATACTTCGTATACCACACTAAAGAAATTAGAAAAAAATATATAAATGTTTAAAAAAAACTATCTACAAGGAGCAGTCCATTTTATTTATAAATAGTTTTTAAGATACGCTTACAGCCAGGAGACTAGCTACTTAATTTATTTTAGTTCAATTCTAGGATAAACACAATAACCAATGACGTCATGTTCCCACTACGTGAAAAGTAAGTCTATATTTCAAAAATAAACCTTCTGTTAATGGAACCCATGTCCTTTAGTTTAATTGGGAGAAATTCTATCGGCTTAAATAAGATGTGAACAGTTTGTCTGAGAATGTACACTAACAAATTACCGGCCACTGTCACTTTCTACTTACCTTCTCTCTCAAAAATCAAAAGTATAATTGAGTAAAATCTAGCGCCAGCAATGGCTCTACTAGCCAATCTAGTAAGAATAAGATAAATGTGCAGTTTTGAAAAATTGCACCCATATTGATTTAGGAGGAAATACTTGATTAGAGGAAGTATGATGGGAGATCCATAGTGCAACCGGCTGGGATCAAACGCCCATCTCCAAAGTCATAATCACCCACGACACCGTACATTTCAAGTTAGTGGTGCACCAAGCTATTCCTGACTTACTCAACGGTTTCTGGAGAAGTGACACTGGTTCATTCAAGCTATTCCTGACATACTCGATGGTTTCTTGAGAAGTGACACTGGTCCATTCAAGCTATCCCTGACCTACTCAATGGTTTCTTGAGAAGTGACACTGGTCCATACAAGCTATTTCTGACCTTCTAGATATTTTCTTGAGAAGTGACACTGATCCATACAAGCTATTCCTGGCCTACTTGATAGTTTCTTGAGAAGGGACACTGATTCATACAAGCTATTCCTGACCTTCTCGATAGTTTCTTGAGAAGTGACACTGATTCATACAAGCTATTCCTGACCTACTCGATAGTTTCTTGAAAAGTGACATTGCTCCATACAAGCTATTCCTGACCTCCATGGTTTCCTGAGAAATGAGCACCTGTATTCTCGTCGAGGCACTGTACGAAGGGTCCTTCCTCAATGCAGACAGTACCAACCACTATCAACATGCTGACAAAGGGACCTGACGAAGCTTAAACTAATGAATCTTTTGTTTGTGTCTCAATTAAAGGATGTGGCTATATGCATTAACCCATCACCACCGACGTTCCCATAGGTCAACCTCGGGAGTATTTCTCTCTTACAATGTAACAATAGCCACACATCATTTGGCCCTTTAGTTTTACTTTTATTTCGGCGTGGAGTCTTTTCATATTTCTCTCTTCCTTTTTTTTTAAGCCTAGTGTATTTTCTTTTGTTCTTTACCCACTCGATGTATTTTTATTTTATTTGAAGTCATACGTGGTTACCCACAAGTATAGGGGAACTGTTTCCATTGAAAAGGCTTTTCTATCCACCTCGTTTCCAGCCTCTAATATACTACTTAGAAACAAGTGTTTTATCTGTGCTCTTTTCATTTATAAAATAAATAAATAAACACATACATACGTGCATAGGTACGCGTGCACACACACACACACACACACACACACACACACACACACTGAAAAATGACACCTGGACATAGGAATCGAACCCGGGATCTTTGGCTTAGTACGTCAATGTTCTAACCACTGAGCTATCCTAAAGGAAAGTTCCCGTTTCCAGGGTCATTCTCCACTCATATTTTAAGGCAGAGTCTATGATGGACGTGCGGAAATCGTCGGCTAGAAAATTGTGATTTTATTAAGATCACGAGCTATCAGATAACACAGCCATCTTCAACTCGGTAGATGGCTGATTGCTGCCACTTGAAGAATGACCCTGGGCATGGGATGATTCCTGGATAGCTCAGTGGTTAGAGCATTGGCGTACTAAGCCAAAGGTCCCGGGTTCGATTCCCGTGTCTAGGTGTCATTTTTAAATATCCAGAATGTGATATATAGATGGAGTAAATCCTTACAAAAAGCATTATAATAGCTTTGGCTATTTAATTCTTAAATATGCAATCCCTTACAATTATAATAATTGTACAAGTGGCATGTGGACGAGGACCGTGGTACGCCATTTGGTGACCACTGCAACAGAGCAACTAATAAGATGGAGCCATAATCTAATCCGCCAAGGGTAAACGATGTGTGCATTCATACTATCGTGAGAAGATCTTAACATGATAGAGTATATATAGTATAATTTTATAAACTGCAGAGTGGAACTCATTAAGGCAAGCGTGCTACCTTTCAAGGTAAACAGAAGGAACCTCGCAAAATATATGCAAAAATAAACTGGATCTTATGTAATGTGTCAATCACCATTATTATTATTATTATTATTATTATTTTTATTATTTTTATTTACATGCACAGCATTTTCACATCTCCTATAAAACACGTATTGTCCTTCGATTGCTATCAAAATATTTCTTGCGTACGCAGCAATCTATTTCCATTATAATCTCTCAACAGCGAGTTATCAACACGTTCTGACGATAAAAGCTAAATTGGTTCGGAGTATAACTATCAATAGTCCGTCACATAACTAAGTTAATGACACACGATACCGATCATTCGAGGAGGACGGTGCCTTCTTGTAGAACAAGTCAAATTAACAGTCACGAGCCCCCTTCCGTCCCCCCCCCCACTTCCGTCCCCCCCCCCTCTTATATTTTCTCCCTACCACGAGACAAGCTGAGCCCCAAAATGGACGCCTCCGGCGGAAAAGGGTATTATAATGTAAGAGTCGCCTTCATTGGTAGACCGGCTACTTAAAAAAAAAGTGTATAATTAACAGTGTGTATTTATCTTTGGACAGTTTACATTTCTAAATAATTACATGTCATTATTCTGTTTGTGAAAAACAAACAAAGCACGCGAACCGTGGTATGTATCTTCCCATCCGAAACAAGCAAGAGGTACGAGCTCTGAGGAGACTTGAAGGTTTGATGATATCGTAAGGGTCTTCTCCCGAAAGGGCTTGTGTCAGGGTAACATTATATGGCTTAGTGCACCAGGTAAATGTGATCTTCATACAGGATATGTCACGTTGGTGGCGGTGTTTTGTTGTTGTTATTTGGCAAGAATAATTGCTCAGATGCATCTCTCTTAATAATGACTAATGATGGTACGTGAAATCTTCAGCTTTGTTCCCCTCTTACCTTATTTTCTATCTCCTACTCCTTTCTAGCCCGCACCTGTGTGAATGTTTGGCTGTGAATTTGTTGGCAGAAAGAAAAATATTGCTTTGATTCAACTAAAACAAAAAGTGAATGAAGGACTCACTGCAGCACTTAATCTAAATTAAATATTTTTTAATGGTTTTTTGTGCACATAACCTTTTCTCCCCACACATATCATGTGTACGTATAATTTTCTGAGAACTTACACAATTGTTTCTAGAGAATTTGAGGATGAAGTTTATTCATATCTCTAACATATCAGACCTATTCATATATTCATAAAAACTACACACATACATACATATACATACGTATCCACAGATATATATGATGGTTTTAATGAAATCATGCCAGTTAGCTAGCTGACCTCTACAACAAACTTTTCAATCCCTACGGAATCTTCTACATTAAAAATATAAATGCGCTTGTTTTATCAAATATTTTCCTATACCTTAAAGCGGACCTTGCAGAAAATGATTATTATTAATGAATGTTCATCCAATTTTCAACTAACCTCTCTGAAAGTTTTGAAGAATGGTTATCACATCGGTTTGTACGAGTCTTAAGCCTGTTACGGTAGCCGACTTTTGTTAAATGACATTAACAGCAACCAAAAGCACAAAGCCCTCGGTCCATCTCTTAGTCTCTCAATAGGCACGTACTAAGAGTTCAAGTTAAGGACTCTAGAGGGAGGATTCATTGAACAGGATATTAGTAGTTTGGAGTCTACTATATTTATATACACTGCGTCTTACTATCCGTTTGGGCAGTACGCATTTTAGTTGTGATAATTGGGTAGGGATTAAAAGGTTAGACTTGCCCCGTAACTAACTATGAGGAGGGGGAAACCATTTATAAAAAAGTGCACTTGGCTGACATTTGCAAACTGATCTTTCCTCAGTGGCAAACCAGATATAAAAAAGTGCACTTGGCTGACATTTGCAAACTGATCTTTCCTCAATGGCAAACCAGATATAAAAAAGTGCACTTGGCTGACATTTGCAAACTGATCTTTCCTCAATGGCAAACCAGATTATATGAACATGACGTACAGTCCGTGGGCCCACCAATGCGTTTAGATATATTATAATAATTAGGAAGTTTAGGGATGGAGTACCTGGAAAAGACAACGATCAAATAAAATGAATATAACTTGTCATTGAATAGTGTTCGTATCAGACTTTAACTGAAGGGTGATGTCAGCGTGTCAGCGAAGGTTGTTGGCCTGATGTGCGCGTGGGGTGTGGGCTGTGAGATAAAAGGGGAGGGAGGGTCGCGAGGGACTTGTAGAATCTGTCGGGCAGACGCCGGGACAGACAGGTGAGTGCTGAAGGAGAGCTGTCACGTCAACGAGAGAGAAAGAAAACAGCTGATTTCGTGCTGTGATAGGGTTGTCGTGGTTGTTGACTGGAGGCGACTCTGAACCTTGGCTTGCACTTGATTGCAGCGATAGAAAACTGCTTCAGCATTAAAAACTGGAGTCCAGAATATACACGATAAGAAACAGCTTCAGCATTGATAACTAGAGTACAGAATATACACGATAAGAAACAGCTTCAGCATTAATAAGTAGAGTACAGAATATACACGATAAGAAACTGCTTCAGTATTAAAAACTGGAGTCCAGAATATACACGATAAGAAACAGCTTCAGGATTAATAAGTAGAGTACAGAGTATACACGATAAGAAACTGCTTCAGTATTAAAAACTGGAGTCCAGAATATACACGATAAGAAACTGCTTCAGGATTAATAACTATAGTACATAATATACACGATAGAAAACTGCTTCAGCATTAAAAACTGGAGTCCAGAATATACACGATAAGAAACTGCTTCAATATTAAAAACTGGAGTCCAGAATATACACGATAAGAAACTGCTTCAGCATTAATAACTAGAGTACATAATATACACGATAAGAAACTGCTTCATCATTAATAACTAGAGTACAGAATATACACGATAAGAAACTGCTTCAGCATTAATAACTAGAGTACAGAATATACATGATAAGAAACTGCTTCAGCATTAATAACTAGAGTACAGAATATACACGATAAGAAACTGCTTCAGCATTAATAACTAGAGTACAGAATATACACTATAAGAAACTGCCTCGTTATAAAGAATTAAGAAAGCTAGAATATGCACAAATTATACCCAACAACATTTGGAATAAGAACAATTTTGTTTAAGTCTTAGGGTGATTTTTAAGATGCTAAAACATAGCTGATTACCTTGACACCGTTATTTTTCATTTGACGTGTGTTTCCTGAAATTAAATGTAAATATTGATCTAAGGTCACTTAAATCACTCATACCTATTTCAAGCTTCACCTGACTGCACAAACAGTAAATACAATATTGTAAGACTCTCCATATCTTTAACACAATAGTTTTTGTGATCCTTACTTACCTCACTATCTGTTGGGGCTATCCGCATATTTATACATATGGAGTAGGAACAATTTTGATCAAATTTAGGGGAACTGCTCTCTTATTTTGTAAAGGGAGAGTGGAAAAATATTTAGAAAAACCGCCATAATACACCCAACTGGGATTAAAACCCAACCTCCCCGTCCCTGGAAAACTAGACAAGACTAGGATGATGTCTTTGTACGCCTGTCCACACCTAATGCATTCGGTAACATAAGATACATTTATGTTTAAATGGCATGATTTTTGAATTTTGGTTGAGTGCACTAAAGGTATTTTTCGTCATGTGTTTTTCTCACCAATTTTCCCATACCCTCTCCAAGCTAATGTAGCTGAACTTCCTCTAAACCCGCTTCGGTGGCAGCATGGTCTAAGACGTTGCTCTTGCAATAGACTTGGCTGTCGATGACGGGGAGCCCCGACGACGGACGGACGTCGGGTGTAACAATACTGTTTTTTTTTCCTAAATTGTTTTCTAATCCTCCTCCGCGCAAATACGGTTATACTTCATATAAATTCAACCTTCCTCATTTTTAACACATTAGTGTAGTTAGTACATCGACCTATGCTTAAAAGCCTGATGGAGGCGGGGATCTAAAATAAACTAAAGACTTTATCTAAATTAACCATCTTATCTCGACCCCAGACCATGCTGTTAAAGGTCCCACACACAAAACTGGCAGGATTTAAAATAATCTCCAGCGTTAAACATAATTCTGAAACGTGATAAATAAATTATGAATATTCTCATTTGACATGATTATCAAATATTAAATTAACTATACCAATAATTGATTTTCGGGGCAACAATGGCAGCTACATCCCAGTTCCATTCCTTCAACTTCAGAACCTCGCCCAAAATCGTCCTATTTTGACGCATTAGGGTTCGGCCAGACTGACAAGTGTGCGAGTGAGCGATCGAGTGAATGGGTGGCCAAACTGGCGAGCGAGTGAGTGATCGAACCGAACGACTGGGTGGCCAAACTGGCGAGCGAGCAAGTGACTGCGTGAGCTAACTGGCTAGTGATCGAGCGACTGGGTGGCCAAACTGGCGAGCGAGTGAGTGATCGAGCGACTGGGTGGCTAAACTGGCGAGCGAGCAAGTGACTGGGTGGCCAAACTGGCGAGCGAGCAAGCGACTGGGTGGCTAAACTGGCGAGTGAGCAAGTGACTGGGTGGCCAAACTGGCGAGCGAGGGAGTGATCGAGCGACTGCGTGGCCAAACTGGCGAGCGAGCAAGCGACTGCGTGGCCAAACTGGCGAGCGAGCGACTGGGTGGCCATACCCTAAGTAGGATGAGGCATATACCACAGTACCAAATAAATAGGCTTCCTTCAGTTCTGTTTATATTTATTAATAATTCTATTTCCATCTTAACCTAAATTGCGAACGAATAGTCACCACTATCACGCAAAGGTTATTTCAAATTTCCAAGTCAGTTACTAAGCGCGCGTGGCATCCATGATTTTCTCCATTGAGACAATCTCAGTAATTAATAGTTAATTTATTCATATTTATTTTAGTGAAAACAGTATTTTCTATAAACTAAAATAGGCTTTCTCTCAGACGTATCGATCGAGTACATGTCTAATTTATATTTACTGAATTTAACATGGTGTGCAGATCTTACATCCATCTCGGTTTCCAGTTTGTGGCCTAGGGTCAGTTTTTATCTCTCCACTACCGGCCTGCTAGGCCTGTCGTAGCTTCTTACGTCTCATAACATAACTTGGTCCTAGGGCACAACACCCAGCCCCCCGCCGTTAACTCATCAGTGTGAGAGTATAAACCATATTTAACCAATGATAGATGTTCAGGCCATGCCAGAAATCTAACCAGGGACCATTTTCTCAGTACACAGACACGATACCCACTGAACTAAGGTGTCGGATCATGAAGTACATATGATTGAATTATTGTACACAAATGAATGACATGGATAAATATACGCAATCACAGAACTGAGGTCGCGAGAAAGTGGAACGTCGCAAACATAACAACTAGGAAAACGATTAATATTATTACTATCATCATAGCCCGCTTCGGTGGCCGTGTGGTCTAACGCGCTGCTTTTGGAGTGGGATAGACTGCCGATGACGGGGAGATCGATGCTCGATTCTCGGTTGGGTTTACTAAGGGTGGTTTTTTCAAAATGGTTTTCAACTCTACCTCTACGCAGATTTTGGTACACTTCCTATTAATATAACCGTCCTAACCTCTAGAACCATGAGCGTAATCTACACTTATACTATTATAAAGAGGAATGATTTGATTTTTTGTTTTTTGTTTGTAATGGATAAACTAAAAAACTACTGGACCAATTTAAAAAAAATCTTTCACCACAATAAATCTACATTATCAGTGAGTAGCGTAAGCTATATTTTATTTTGAAAATTTAATTTATTCCTCATTAAAAATGTCGATAGTCACTCATATTTTATGGTAGAGTCTATGATGATTCTTCAATATATGGGTTGAAAATAATAATATGGGGAAAGGGGGGAGAGGGAAGGGCCTAGTTAGTAAATAAGAGTATAGCCTGAACGGATAGTAAGGCGCTATGCTAATATATATAGTGTATTCAAGAAGATTTCTTAAACCATTGAAATACAAAATAGGTGCGAATCAAATTCACTAAATCCTTAAATTAATTTACTAGCTAACATTGATCGCTATTTTGTATCCAAAGGTCTCTAAATGGTTAAAGTGGTTGTATTTATTTTGAGATATCAAAATATTTGAGTTATTATAACTCTATTAATTCTAATTTAAAGTGCATTCAAACCCAAACGACAACTCTTTATCCCTGTCGGTCTCATGGAAATAGAAATGTAATATTTATTGACAAGACGTGTCATATTGGGGATAATTTAATATGTGCACAAGGTACATATCTCTTTTGGCGGTTTGGTTTTGGTTCTACTAATTGAGTAATTAATATTTGTAATTGTAAATAATTAATTGTTCCTACAAGACTTGATCATCATGAAGGTGATACGTTAAAGAGGTTTCCAACGCAATACTTAGATTTACTAATTTGACTTTAAAACTTTTTTTTTTAGATTACTAACAAGTTTTTATCACGGTAATGTGCAGCATTGCTTTTAAAACATATATATAATGGTTATAATTATTTAGTTTAATAAACTTAGAATTGTACTGGCTATTATTTTTAGATCAAATATGTTTATACAATAATAGAGATTAGGACAGCCCTACTACATCAGCAACGCTTACTTTCATAAAGTTTACACTAACTAATATATTAAAATTAATTTTTTTTAGCATCGCGCGTTACTACCCATTCGGGTTATACGCTTATGTACTAATTACACTAAAGGCTTTGGGGATTAAGGAGTCTATATTTATAGGAACTGTACCCCCATTTGTGTTGATGGAGATCAGAAAACCATTTTATAAAACCACCCTCAGTACACCCCACTAAGATACGAACCTAGATCTCCCCGACTGCGAGAGTAGCGCGTTAGACCATGTGGTCAGCGAAGCGGGAAAATGAATAATTTATGAGTCAAACAACTTTTAATGAAACCTGAGGAAACATTTTAAGACGGTATTAATTGTCATATCAATTGTCAAGAGCGTGTAGCAAAAGAAGAGATATAAAAAATCTGTTGGATAATCTGCTTATTAAAATTGTAAGACTCTCATGTGACTCGTTCTTGGCGTGTGAAAAAAATATATCCTGATCGTTTTCCCCAGTGTCAAGTCTAACACTTTTTTTTTTCTTTGCACTATCCCGAAACCTGTCATTCGTTAAGTCGACCTGGGCCCCTAAAGGTGACTCTTCTCCCTTCACCTAACAAAAATAAATAATAAGGCAAATGTCGGTGATATGACGTGTGTTTGTTTGAGTGACAGTCGTATGGCAAGTACTTCTTTAGACTATCACTTACATTCTGATCCCTATCAAGCTTTTGATACAGCTGATCCCTGACATATCTGTGGGGAAGACATAACAGGCGAGAATGTTAATTCTTCACTCCTCCCCTTCACTATTAAAACCGTAACTTCATTTAAATGTTCCCTCCCTTTCACTTTTTTTTTACCCTTGGCAATTTTTTTTTTGCGGTTTTGTTTTGGCGGTGTCCTGAAAGAGTTTTATCAAATATTAATCACATATAAGTTTTAAGGTGGGATGGAAGGGGACGTGTGATAAGCCAGTGATTTTGCAGTATTTTTATATGGCTAAACTTTTTTTTTGTTAAAATAAATAAAATATTGCTTCTTTACAAACAGTTTAATTTTCTTCACATCTTCTATACCAACAGCTCTTCAATATCTGCCATTAGCATAGCAGCAATAGATGGAATAATTTTTAAATGAAAATAAAAATGTATCATTAAATTCCAGTACATCCCTTATAAATATTCGACAACTCTTGAGGTCACCATGTGAGTAAAATCAATCTCTATGTTTGTATTAAATCAAAATTTGATATGTAATGACCAAAAAAAGTTTTATTATAAAAACTGCAAAAACATTGACCTTTTCTCGCGTCTCCTACATCCCCACCTTAATTGACTTCCCAATCGTGTTAAGCGACTAAATGAATGAACAACCTTTCCTCCTAGCCCATAGCTTAGGTTAGCTCTTGCGAACACTTTCACATCGTTATTGAGGGTTACATTTGAATTTTTTAAAGTGAAAACAGTGTACCTTATAAAACCATCAAAGAAAATATTCCTTAACTGGTGGTCACGTAGTCTTAGACGTCGCTTCGTAACACGTTGGAGCTATGGTGGTGGTGGGGAGGGGAGTCATTGTCACTGGTTGTTTTTTCCACGTGTGATTTTTATGTGTGGTTTATAATTATCCCCACACACTGAGGTGTGTGCACTTCCTATACACTTATTTCTGCATACAAAATTCTTAGCATAAGACGTTAAAACCACGGTGTTAAACGTGATATTAATTGAACACAAAGTATGTGATCACAATTTTGTGAGAGATTTCTATAAATGATGTGCTTCAGCATTTCACAATCATTTTCATGTTTATTATAATTAATTTTTACACAATCTTTAAACCAGCAACTCGCATCATTTTGATATATAATATTGTTTATAAGATTATGATTAAATCTATAATTTAAGCTTTTTGAAATGATAAGATATTACAAAGATCAAATATTTATCTAAAGTATATTTTACTTTCAGGTAAAAACACCTCCGCTAATCAATTCTCCATATTTAGTTACAAAATATCAAACTATTACAATAAAGGTAGAAAATAGTCCGATGGTAAATAAACGTCTTCCTAGACTAAAAATAATTTTCTAATATTATTTTTGTCCAAGCATTTTTTTTTTCTATTCAAAGTTTTTATTTATCTGCATTCCTGTTGCCGATATGAACGTTAGGAATCTTGACGTTCAACCGATCATTTCTATTCTCCTTGTGTGTGAGAAGTTATTGTTGAACGTATTATAGCTATGCAGAGATTCGCTTGAAGTACCCTCTCACGTTCCTTTATGTTACCTCCTCTGCTTTGGCCACATGGTGTATGCAAATATTGGAAATCTATAGTCACACTTAGCTTAACTTTCTCAGTGGTGTCACGGGGTTATTTCCACAATTATTACAAATATATGCGTACTTTCAACAAAATAATAGTTATTACTTTTATCAAAGGGTTAAAGATGAGATTATCTTATATGCAACAGTTCTAGCATGGAAAGAGGATGGGGAATCCATTGTAAAAATCACATTGGAAATATCACTCTTCAATGTATCTGCTATATGTTCGAATCCCTGTCTCACCGTAAACGCTAAGTGTGAAACGAGTCTAATGCTTTAGACTATTCGGCCACCGCTAGAGCAATCTAGAACATTTATGTTTTTAATAGCATGGGAATAATACAAGTTTTGTCTTTGAATACATTATTTAATTCTATATATAATATTAACCAAATATTTGTGTATTTTTTGAAATAATATCGTACCACAAAATATGATTTGAGAATCTTATTTATTATTTCAATAGATAAATATACACACAAATTTAACTTATCACCAAAAACACTTGTTAGGGCATTCATATTTAATAAAACCTATTTATTTTTTATAAATCGCAACGATCATTGTTAACATAATTTTGGCCATTTTAAACCGTAAAAAGATGCACAAATGTCTGTTGAATTAAAACAGTATCCTTATTGTCGGATAAATGGACTAATTTATCAAGCTTGCTTGAGATGAAGATGTCGGGAATTAAATCCTGGCTGAATGTAGTAAAGCTAGTTTTCCCCAATGGTTTTCCACTCTCCTCGTAAGCAAATGGGGCTACATTTCTTCTAATTCGGTCAGACTAGTCTAAATGTAAATATGTTGCTAGCCCGTGCGGGTAGTAAGACGTGATGCACATTAATTTAAAAAGTATAGTAAAGATTTTGGTTAATTTATATTAAGCTTAATCTTAGTTCGACTTCGGTGGTCTTGGGGTAAAGAGTTCACCTCAGGACCCGATGTTCGTGGGTTCAAGTCCAGCCGCAGTTGACGGATTTTTATTATTATTATTAGCACCGCGTCTTACTACCCGTTCGGGTTATACGCAGACGGATTTTTCTTGAGCGATAAAAATCCCTAGCAAAACTTCCTTCAGAGGAAGTAAAGAGGCCGCATCGGTCCCATGTCAATTGTGGCTTGTAAAAAACCTGGAAGGTATGTGGAAATACCTCTCCCGGCAAAATTGGTAGGTTCTTTCGCTCTCGCTCTTAGATATTCTCGTGTGCTGATATAATTAGTCGATTCAGAAAGTGCAGGTTAAGTAGCTCAAATAAATAAACATAGTTGAGATTTCTTCTACTAATTATTATTATTAACGTCATCATCACCGCGTCTTACTACCCGTTCGGGTTCTACACATTTAAGCTAACGTGTAATGGTAGGGTGATTGTGAGATGAAATGGAGGACCTACAGTTTAACGTGGAATCCGAACCACGGTGGAGGCCTGGCATTCCACACACATTCACAAGTTGTGATTAATACACTTCTTGGCAGAGGTGAAGGAAGGGTTTGGTAATCAGATAAATATGTGCCGGGACCAAGGATTGAAACCCGGACCCCAGCACATTCTTCTAAATAAAGGTCTAATATAATTTATATATATAAATATGGTTTAAAAAAAGTTTGACCTTTTGTTTAGTATATACCACGGATTCGAATTGTTACTGTAACAAGAAAATTTAACCGAAATTAACAGTTATTTTCAAAGAACCAAAACTTAACATGAATTCAAAAATTAAATTGCTTAAAACCAAGAACAGGAATCGATATATATATATATATATATATATAATATTTAGGTTAATAAAGGTCATTATCGGTTCTTAAGGGTTTTAACTTTTTATAAAAATATTTTATAATTGCATTTTATTCACTTCTTTCTGAATCTATTTTATTTCGAAAATAAAATTCTCCCTCTTCCCAAGAATTTATGTGAGGTTAGGATGTATATTATATCTTCCAAGGGGGATTATAGCATTAATGAACACTTAGCATTAAGCACTAATTAAGAGTGATTATTGTCAAATCTAGAAGGGTTTTCTCATCTTACTTTTTAGGCTATGAGGTTAGAAATATGCATTTACCATTGAGTGCCAGCAGACATATCCAAGAAAGGGGAGTATCATTTTGAGAAATGACAACCTGCTCAGCGTTTAACAGTGTTATTCCTTAAAGTTTAACAATTTAAGCGGTTGTTGGATTACAATTTTGCGCGGAGAGGAAGGAAGAGAGGGGGGTTCGCAAATTTGTTAATATTTTCACTCTACCTTCAAATATCAAGTATGAAGTAGTCCAAATTTTGTGTTCAATGTCTTTCGTTCATAAGTGTTTTAATAGTTTTATTATTAATTGATTATTTGAATTATTTGTTAGATGGGGCAAAATAAATATTAACTTATTTGGAATTTATTTAACTGACAAAATAGTGTGATACGTCAAGGCTATTATTGGGATGGTTCTTAAGGTAAATTACATGTTTACATGGTGTAATACGGCAAACTCCTTTTAAATTTTGGTGTTTTTACAAATTAAGGACTTTAATAAAGTACCGACATTTTAAATTAAAGTTCAAATTGAAATCTAGAATATTCCCGTAACATTATTTTAATATCCTATTAATGAAGCCCAAATAATGTTAGTATACATACAAATAATTGACAGATACAGTCTATAATTTATAAAAAAAAATTAGACAAGTAAACTAAACTACAGTATTTCATTTTAATATTTAAATGGTAAGTACTGATAGTTGGTTTGGCTGCATCAAACAAGCGTTAAATAATTTTATTTATTTATCATTTTTAAATTGAAAATATTCATAATTTTTTTTTTTTAGTTTGAAAATGAAATAAAGCTTTTTTTTTTTCAAAATGTACATCTCCTTTTACTATCCCTTAGAGTTCAGGCAAAAAAATATAAAAAAATCCATGCGTTCAAATGGCACCGTGAATTATAGGCTACACTGGACTGCTGGAGACGAGGCGATCAGAGGTTGAATCCATTCAGGCGTACTGGGGATGATTTTTCCTAGATTGTTTACTATTCTCTGTCCACAAAAATACATACACATCAGATCTAAATTTTACCATCCCCATTCCCAACTTGATAATGTTAATATTCGGATATCCCGGATGGGTATTAAGACGCAGGGCTACAAAAACAAAGGGGTAAATTCTAACTCACGTGACGCTATTAGATGCAGTGTCAACATTTGGAATGTCCCGAGTGAGTTAAGTGGAACATAACTATATATTTTAGATCGATCCAACTGTTCGTTTCGTCTTCCTCTCCCCCTCTTATTTCTCTTGACCCCTTAAAAAACCTGTTGGACCCGTTGAGCACCGAATCCCTCGTTAGCATGCCAGTCGCCATGTCCAACCAACCTTGCCCCTCTACCCCCGTCTTCAGCTGTCCTCTCTTAAAAAAAATCCCTTGGGGGGACAAACACGTAGCGGGGGCTGGTCTGAACTATGTGATACATATACAAGGGTCTAACTTTGTTACTTTACATAATCTCACTATATGTATGGATGTGTGCTTCGATGAGGAGAGTAGAAAGGAAGGGAGGGGAAAAAAAGAATTACGAGCAAAAAAAACTAAAATAAATAAATAGAATAAAGAAAGAATGAGACCAAAGGTCTCTTTGGGTATTCAACAAGTTTTTAACAAGTTTAGAAGTGTACAGTGTTGTTAAGAAGAAAATGGATTTGCTATGCACAAATGAAAAGTAAACTTGACGACTAAGCTATTTTAAAAAAAATAGGAAAAAAAACCTTTGTGTGTTATTTGAAAGAGAAAAAAAAAACTGGTTTAGAGCATGGCTATAATTAAGCGTTTGGAATCTCTTTTCTCTGTCTTGCTCGTTTGCCAAAGCAAAATGCTAATAACTTGAAATTGAAATGAGATCTGATTCTTAATAGTTTGTCTTGATTTCAAACTTTTACGTTTAAATAATAACGCTTTTTTAATATTTTTTTTGTCTTGATCTCGGCATATTGTCCTTTCGGAGGGTATTATTTATGGATTAGATTTTATTGACGTTATTCAACATAATTTTAGTAGGGTTTATCTTATAGTTGCTTTAAATCTGGTGTTTTCATATTATGAAATTCGAAGGAATATTTAACAAACATTATGTAACTTAATTTGTTATGAGTTGTTTTTGTATATTTATTATTTTAAATCATTTTTTTACTATATGTTTTCAAAGAAACTCCCCCTCCCCCCTGTGTTTGTTTATACATTTATCTTCAACAAACACAATGCCACACATTTTTTAAGTAAGTTAAATTAAATTATAACTGCATACATCAAGTTTTAAACATTCTATGTATTTTTCCTTTATCAACACCGGTAAATGCACATTTGACTTCAGGCGGAAAAGGTGAGAGGAGTATTATCATTTATCACATTTTCCAGGGTTCAGTATATAAAAGCAACCTTGTTAACTAGTCTGGGATTGAACCTGTTCCTTTTATATCAGAAAAGCACAACATAATAATTGATAAAGACGGAACGCTATCTAACCAGATGTGCTATGATTTAAACACCTATATTTCATTTTGCAGTTTTATAATTATTTTGTTATTTTTAATCAAACAAATTTCACAAGTTATAAAATAGCTTGATCAAATAAAACACATTTATACTAATTTTCAACATTATAATATTAAGCAATACTTTTACAATACATAAATACGGTATATATCTAAATTCTAAATAGGTACATAGAGGAAAAATAAACTTAGCAGACAGTTCAAATAATTTTTTGATAATAAATATGTATTAATTAGGAGGCTGAAACACACCACTAAGGTATACATTGTGATGTAATTTGCCACCCTACCTTGTATTTCCCTATGTTTTCTACTTTTTGTGAACAATTTCCAATTTATTTTCGCGTGAAATTAAGCACTTCGATGTTAGCCCACACGCTGGTTGCCGGCCTGACTAATAATACTATTTACATCTATAAAATAAAATAAAAGGACGGAATGAACAACGTAAAACATTGTTTTAAATAATCTAAATAAGGAATTTTGATTTTAAGAAGAACACTTACCTTTTATTAAACATATTAATTATCCTTCTAAGAAGTTGGCTTAACTCTTGTATTTATTTTCAACGTCGACCATGATTGTTTTTAACCCATGCGCAGTTCTATCAAACAAGTGAGTAGCGGATATGATTGTATAAGAAGAAACATAGCTCGATGTAAATAACTCAAAACGAGCGCGCTTTTCAATTTTGACAGATAGAAATAAACATTTAATTCTTTTATGAAAACATTGTTCACCTTCATTGGGTTTTATTTCAATATTTATATTAAACCTGCATTTTATTTGATTTTTATCCCTAGTTCATAGCCAACATATTATCTTTTTTATATATATTAGTTTTCTCTTTGGACTTGGAAGTATGAATATAACATTTTAAAATTTGATATTGTGGTGACCTGGTGGTCTAGGGGTAAATTCCTAAAGCCCTTGACAAAAAAGAATAATTAGAGGAAGGGGGAGGCGCATATTATAACTGTGCCTAGGGGTGCAAAATTTTTCAATCCGTCATTGGATTAGTGGTAAGAAAATATAGATATATTTTATACTCGTATGTTGTCACGTAATATAGGGTGTCAGGCTTGCATTGGACTGGGAAGTATAATTTCATCTAGGTGCACTGGAGAGGTTTTACCACGTGTTTTTTTTTATCTTACTCCCTCCACGTCAATATGGGTGCATCTTCTCTAAGCTACCCTCCTCGTCATCAGTCCGCTAATTTTTTTTTCAAGTTGGAAAACTGGGGTGATTAAACCCAAAATTTCTATTTCACTGCCAATGATTGTCGCTTTGCTCTGTCAAGGAAGTAAAAACATTTTAATGCAAGTCCCTTATTTTTATCGGGATGTGAATGTACCGCCGTTACGCCCGCGACTGATTTGTCACTGGCCGTGAGTCACTTGCGCTAACCTCCCCCCTGCACTCCCGAACATTTCCACGCGACGAACGAAAGCAATCACTTGCTCGTAATAAGCGCAGTGCGACCATGGTTAATTATTATTAACAAACCAATCATTTTGAAAAATGTTCTCAACATGCCATGATACGCCGTTGGGGCCGGATGGAAATGGTAGTTTATTATTTTAATCTTTTTACGATTATTAATGTTAGTTTTTTTTTCAGACCAGCTAGGCACGAATACAAATGTTTTGTCGCTACGCTTTTGGGCGTGGTTGATTATATATTCTGTGGTAAGTGATTTAGCATCGGAAGAAACAATATGTAGATGCCTGCAAATCTAGAGTTTATGGTTGTCGTTAATTCTCACTCTCACAGGTATGCACATGTACACTACGCACTCGATATCTCAAAGGATGAGAAATGTCATACACCTCAGAGTAGTTTAATCAGCCCTTGTTGCGTTTATCAATACAAAACAACGTGAATTAAGGTGGGACGGATAGTATTGCTAGCTATGGAAAATATGTTTACAGTTTTCATAATGAAACGTATTAGGTCAAAATAAATAAAACTTTACTTTATTATATACGTACATTTAAATTTCGACGTATAGTTATCCAAACAATTATTTAATATCACGAAGTTTGAACATGACATCTTAATTTAAGAAGTTTTCTGTTCAAATACCACTATCTATGATCATGATAAATATTAATTAACTTTAGAAAATTAAACTAAACATATCTATTGAAGCAATATTTTAATTATTTTGGCCCAAAATGTATTGTTTTACTACTACAACAACAACTATAAAATAAATTGCTTTTACTACCATACCACACGGACAACTTAATTTCACCTGTTCAAATCAAATATTATTAATTAGGACAGCAAGATCACTAACGGCCTAAACCCGTGCCGATGGTTTGGTGGAGATGGGGAGGTTGAGACTAGAATCCCGGCCCAATTTTGTTGGTGATTTTTTTTCTTCTAAATGGTTTTCCCACTCTCTCTCTAATCATAAACTCAGGTACTTTTCTCTCTAAATTTTACCTTATTACTCCCCACCCATTAAGTATAACTCGAACTGGTATTAAGAATTCCGACACCTTTGCTCAGTTGGTAGCGTGTTTGCTTACCTAGTTAAGGGTCCTTGGTTCTATTTATGGCATGGCCGAAAAATTTATCATTGGGGAAAGGTGGTTTTCCCCTGCCACAATGATGGATTAACAGTTAGGGACTAGATGTTTTGTCTCTTCTAGATTTAAGTTAGTTTACAAGTCGCGTGCTGATATTATCAGTCGGTTCAGAAAGTTTACGTTAAATACCTCCAATAAATAGGAAAAATTATATGCTAAACTTCGGTAAAAAGAGAGAAAAAACTGCATTATTTATTGGTCAGGGAAGAAGGCACCACAATCATCTTGTAGAGAGGATACTAAAACCAAAGTGATAAGTAAAATGTGTAAAACTACCTCAAATGAAGCCGGCTGTGATTCTAACTTGAGCCTGTCAGTCACCGGCAACCCAGTATACTGTTATAGTGATGCCTTAGATCAGAGGCTACCAACCTAGAGTCCGTGAAACATCCTGTGCACTCTATGAAATAAATCTAGATGATTACACTATTTTATATTTTCACATCAAATAAATGGTACGACAAAATCGCTCAAACTTTCTCATATTATGTGTTATGGTTTCGAAAATCTTTTTTCAAAAATAGGTTTTGGAGTAAACTACCATTAAACATATGTTTAAGTGTGTTTGATCCAAAAGTAGACTGCCTCATGGTTGGTGAACTCAGGAAGTTTGTTTGTAGCTCAAACTAATTTATGAAAAACTGGTGATTTTTTTTTCTTAAGTGGCTTCAATAATCTGTCAAGTGGGTTTCTTTTAATGAATATGAGCTTGTGCTTCTTATTTTTTAATGACCATTGCAGCCACAATGAGCTTGATGGGATTCTATTTGCACGTAAAGACAATATCCCCATGCCGATATTTCCCCTATATGGCAAGCACAAACTGCAACCACTCGATAAGATCGTTAGGAAGCCCTTATAAAATTCCTACGATAAAGCTTGGGCTCCCAGGTTGCGACAGAACCACTTTTGACGGATAACAGATTATGATGTATTTGGCTTAGTAAGCTATGCTTTTACCAGGATTTCCCGAATGGATATAGCCAAAAAATGAATTTGAATACACAAGAATACATCCATATAATCCATATATATTCACTTTCTTGGATTATTTGCCATCCCAAGGACTAGATATTCCTGACTTTGTCTATAAATTCTCAAGGCTGTTTAAAAGTGTACGAGGAAAACTACGACCAGCATCTCCTATAACTTCATTTACATCTAATTCTGAACATGCAAATTCACAATCAACTTTTGGATCTCAAAAAACCTTAACTTCTGTCTTCACATCCGTTAATGTCTACAACCACAAAACTTCAACAAACCCAATCAACTTCAACGGCACCACTCTCATCAGTTACTATTACTGGACAACTTTCAAAATTAAATACGACGCTGTCATCAGCTCCTTCAACTGAAATTTCCACACAATAATCCCAAAATTGTCACCACTGTCTTTAGCTGCTGATCAAAGGTTAAATGGTTGACGAAGATGTGATGCTCGGAGTGAGATACTGACTTAATCTTCTTACAAAATTCTACTTTAAGAAAGACAATCCATGAAAATGAAGAAATCCTATTATAAATTAGCATAAAATGCATAAATAGTAATTACACAACAACGAAAACCCCAAAAAGTTAACTAACATAGCCTAGGCACAACTTCAGAAAAAACAAGTTCAAGACAAATCAGTATGTATCATAGTGTTTAGAAAGCTTCGAGGAAGACTGTATAAAGTGTGACTTTAGCCAAGGGTGGCCCTACGAGAATGTGCCAACACACAATTAAATTCTTCTATTTAAATATTTACAAAATTGATGCTAGTGAGAAATTATGTAAATACCATAGGAGAGTACTAGTGTACGAAATTGATTAAAACATTTTAATATTGTATTACATCCGTTACTACTCGACACTATTTTTAAAAGACTGGATTAGATATTTTTATTCATGCGATAGAAAAAAATTAATTCTGTAAGCTATATTAATAAAGTTGATACATCAAGAAATGTCTAAACTTTATTTTTACATGTCATTTGTCTCATTTTCGATTAATATAAATAAATTACAGTGCCTTAAGTATCCAAGACTACACTACTTTCCCCTACTAGTTATGTACAAGTGTGTATGTTTTATATTATTAACATATACGTTAACATGCATGTCTGCGTACATGTTTACATATTTATGTACATATAAACACATATGTAGACATACATGTTAACGTATATATGCATATGTAGGCATATATATGTATATACTCGTGTATACATATATTTAGGCCTATATGTGTACCAAATACTGAGATACTACTAAATTAGAAAACTTAACATTTCAATTTCACAATAGATTTATTTAGTAGACATAGAAAATGGTTACATTTTACAAGTTTTACAATAGGCAGAAAATGATAGCGTATTAATTCTCTTCTCAAGTTAAATATCCTTGAGTGATTACTTGATTACTGGCAGTGACCTGGGCAACACAGTGACCAGTCAAGAGGCAGTGGAATTTCTAAAAGGAGAGTAATATAAGAATTAGTTAAAGCAAATATAGAACAAGTTTACAGTATAACATTTACACAGTCTCACTCGACAAGGTTTAGTGTTACTAATACAGTTGGATAGTAGGCTGGTGGATCCAGCTGGATGATGGCTAAGGGCCAGAAGTCATTAAAGTACTAAGGCAGGACATTTTCCCTATACGGTACTACCATGCATTCAATAGTACATCAACCTAATTTTGAACAATCACCAAATTTGAGAACTTATTTACTGGGTAAAACAAAATATAATTTGCGCGGACCCCACTATGACAAACAGTCACTTTCCACGGGTTGCGCACCCAAAATAATACCTATAATGAACATTGACTGCTTAGTCAAACCTCAATGATTTACTACTGCACTGCGTAAGGCAGAAGAAAGAAACAGACTTCCTGGCGATAACCATCAATAACAAAGTACTGATGCACATGACGTTTAGGGTGTCATGAACTATATTACCTTTTAAAGATTTATAGGAACTTGTGATTTAGTGTACATTTACCACACTAAAATTCACATTTTCCAAGTGAGAGGCACGGACGTTAGGACCGTGTCCAAAAATACAATAATGCACTCAGCATTTGACTTTATGAGTCATTTAAATTTTACATGTCCATCGGACTTAAAGGCGAAATATAGCCAAGGTACTTCTAGCATAACGAAGTTAGCTAGTTTTTGAATAAGCTACTTGGTCTAACAAAATAGAACAAAAATAATAATGCACTCAGCAATTGACTTTAAGAGTCCTTAACATTTGACTTGTCAATCAGACAGACAGGTGAAATACTTCTAGCGTTAGCTAGTTCTGAAGATGAAACAAATCTAATAAAGAGAAACATTTCTCTTGCAAAATTAAAAAGACTTCCAAATAACTATTTACAATATATTAAACAAAATAAAGTATCTTCCTACTTCATGCTTGTGGCTAAACGACCCCGGCTGGATACTGATACCCTGGTTAAGTTGTCCTGGTGTCCAGCTCGTTGATCCCGACGATAGATTCAGCGCCGTCGATGCTAGGGCGGTGAATCCGTCGCCACAAACTCCATGGTCCTTCTTGGTGTTTTCCTCGCCGGCAGCGCTTCGTCCTAGTTCCTGAGCTGATACAAGGTGTTGTGCATAAAAGTGCTCAAGGCGCTTACTCTTATATAGCGACAAATCAGATATGAACATGAAAAGGAATAACGGAGAATGAATCACGAAGCAGAGGTAAAATAAGGGAGAACGAAAGATAGGGCAAAGAGAAGGGGGTTTTAGAAAAAAAATGAGCTTCTTCAGTCGACCACCAGAGGCGCATGGTCGAGCTGCGCCGTGGCACAGTGCGTCTTTCACTTTGGTCCTTTTCTTCTCAACTGCGTGAGCCGAAGTTGAACCACGTGGAGCAGCCATTATAGAAATTCTGTTTTGTGAAATGAGTAAATGAGATCTGACGGCATCTGTCCTTGGGTGAGTTTTATACACATATATTCTGTATCATAATGTATCAGTATTAATTTAGTTATTTGATTTTCACAGTTTGTTTTACGAGAAGACATGATATAGAAGTATATTATTTAAATTATTTTAACAGCCACGTGGTTAGTTGTAAGTTTTGGGTAGTTTTCTTTTAAATAATTAGGGCCCATATTCACAAATATTATTCTTCATAATAATAATCTAATCTTCATAACTTTAATAAGATTAGTCTTGTTTTGTGATATCTAGAACCGCAATTATAAAAATGTAAATTAATTTTTTACAAATCCACGTGTTTTTTGATGTAGGCCAATACGCCGTTTTGTATTAGAGTACAACTTTGAGGTAGTTTATCTTTTAATATCACCATATAGCCCCAACGTGGCACCCAATTACACGAATATAGATAAATAGTTAGATTTTTCCGTTGTAGGTGATCAATCAACCTGATTGACACGCTACAACTGTAATATAAAGATACGTATCATATAATATATACATATATATATACGCGTTACATACGTGTACTTATATTTATATTATATGTGTGTGTTTTTTTATGTACGCTAGTATATCACAATATTTTAATAGTAAAAAAACAAATTAGTTAATAATAATAATAATAATAATAACTGGGAAGTTTTATTTTAATAGCTATACACATTTTATTTGATAAATGGTGCCAAATTGAGGACCTTAAGTCTTGGAAAGTTCTGTCACCCCTCCCTCCTTAAATCACGTGGTTTCACAATAAAACAGACGTTTCCAACGATCCTAATGGTCTCAGTGGGACTGTGGTCTTTTGTTTGCCTCCTAATTTACTATGGTGATCATTTTAAAGGCCCGGACTTTTGATCCGTGTAGTTTTGGATGGGTGTGTTCGACTTAAGCTTGTGTAATCTCTCCTCCCCCCTCTCTTTGTTCGTTAAAATATGTGCGCATGCGCAATTACACCCATGTTAGTTGCGTGCCGCTGCCTCCTGGTGGGCGAGTTGAGAAACTTCCAGTTGACATCGTTATAAAGTGATTAATGTTTCGTTGACATGTCAAAAAGTCATATTGGTAAAGAAAAAAAGTAGTTTGCTAATCTTAGAAAAATATCTTGATTGGATATTTTTCTTATTATAATTATGTAAATATAAATTATTAAGATAACCAGAGCATGGACATTTTCCAAATAATATTCGTCGCATGTTCAATATAAGGGTTTGCCCATATTTAGTAACGATTAAATTGTGTTTGTATTTTATTAGAAAATGTGTTAATTATAAAAATCGTTTTGTCAATTAACGGTTACGTTCTGCACCGAAGGTGGAATGGACAGGAACGTGATTAAGGTCTTCTATTTTCTGTTTTTATTATTAATTTTTAGGCTAGAATTAATCTAATAGTACTCAGATCACTGGTTGTATGTTCTATCTATCTCATCACTATCGTGTTAGGCTGGATTAGCAGTGATGGGGAGATCAGGTTCAAATCCCGGCAGGGTGTATTATTGGTGGGTGTTTTTAGGGGTGATCGGGCATCTCAAGAACTTGCTAAATATATAAGACCATGTTAGCACCAATTATAATTCGAACTTTGAAAAAAAAAATGTTGAACTTATATTCATAGTTGAATTATATCAATTCAACTAATATTAAATAAAGTTCAGTATTAATTATTTTTAATTCGTAAATTATCATGTTTACTTTCAACAAAACTACGATAACGTTTCTCACAATCTACAAGTCTACAACATAGCGATATCAACAATCCTACGATTTAATTTTCCCTGTCGATGGCAACAACATAAAAAATTCAGCAATTCCACATTGAGATTTTTAGGCCTTATGCTTGTGAACACTTAATTTAAATTATATTTCTTTACATTTCTTTAATTTATTATTACTAGCCAGATGTGTTAGGATATAAATAGAAAAGTACGCATCAATTGAACATTAAATAGGAAATTGCCATTTTGCTCAAAGTAAACACGTTTTCAATTTCGATTTATGTATGTTTCAAGTTTCATGCATACTCTATTTTTTCAATTTTTAAATATTTATTTGAAGTTATGTAAATAATAAATGATAAAGTATGCTATAAAATAAATGGATACTATCTATTAAATGTATGTACTAGACGGAGGGAGCAATTGCTCTAAGTAGATGTGGAGGTACTGGTTATGTTCCAACAGAACTTTCACAAAGCAAAGCGAAATCTGCTCTAGTATTAACTATACATTCTTGAGCATAAGCTAATAATTTTAATTAATTTTTTAAATCAAATTTGACTGTTTTAACTTGTAATTTGAAATTTTATAGGCTTGTGACAAAGTTGTTTGCAAAATGAAATGCCCTCCCGAATCTTCCCGTGCCCGAGTGTGATTTTGTAATGCCCACCCGATCCCGCTCGATACAAATATTTGCTGCCCGACAACCCCTAGTTTTTTCCCCTAAATGGTTTACGAATCTTTATACACGCAAATGCGAATAAGTTTCCTCTAAAATTATACCTTACACATACATATTCTACTAGCGTAATTAATGTACTAAGCATATAACCTGAGCAACCAGGTATAATTCATTCATGACCTAAGTTTACTTGGACGACAGCTCAAAATTTTACCAGAAGTAGTCCGTAATATATCTCTACGCCAACAAATGACATCTATCACTTTGGATGACTGTAATGAAAACAGATGGTAATATATTAATGTGATAGTTGATCACAGTAATTTAGGCCAATATTATTTATATATTTATTTGAGGACAGACACAAAGTTTATTTATCTTTATATTCCACTTTTAAAAAAATTCACACTACTTTCACAAAAACTTCTAAAAAACATAGATTCAAAATGGCGACTGACAAATTTAAACCATATGATTGAACATGACGGTAAACAAGATTTTTACAATGATGCCGACACGCAGTTGATTAATTTTTTTTATTCAGTTAAATATTTCAAAATGCGATAAAATAATCATAAAATAATTTATTGTATGTAAAAAAAATGACAACAATTTTCTCTTTTCCAAGTAAATACGATGCCTGTATTAAAAGGTATTGATGTGTGCACTATAATACACAAAATCAATAACGTTCCAAAACGAAGAATAAGTACTTTTAATTATGCTAAAAAAATTGTTTCGATTTGGATAGAAAGAAATTATTTTAAAAACTAAATAGTATGAGAAAACAAGTTTAAGTTATTTTAAATGTGATATATAACAGGTAACTAAAGATCTTTAGATTTATAACAAAACAATGATCTTTTACAGGCGTCGGCAACCCAAAACCTAAACATATGATTTTTGAACTGTCATCCAGGTAAAAACCTATTGTCAATGGACTTAAGATACTTTATATTACATCCCACGTGAACTTAATCAAGGTGTAAACATACAATGTTGCATTATTAGTTGTGTACATAACCTAATATTCAAAGAACAGAAAATGCATTGAGTTTACATATCAACATACGATTCTCAAACTAATACATATATAGAATGCACTGCACTCGGTCATGAGGCTGGATACTCACTATATTTTTCTATTACCGAAAATCGAACCTGGTATCTTTTTCTCAGTAGACAATATACTATCGACCAAATTTAAGTGTTAAGCTAATTAAACTAAAAACAAATCATAATTCTACACATGAATTAAAATCATAAATGAACGTCTAACTTATCAAATTGAAGGATTTAAATTGGAATCCATCTTGTAAAATAGTGTAAAAAATAACTCTTAGGACAGAGTATTATTTTTAAAAACAAATTTAAATTTGAATCAATATACATCCGGTCATTACTTAAATTTACTTAAATATTTTGTTTATATGATACAACTTAACTAATACAGGGGTGCCAGCAATTTAATAAACACAGCCCTTTACTATATGTAAAAATTAAAAAATGAACAAAATGCGTTGCTATACATACACATGTCAAAATATATCTATTACAAGAAAAATAGATTTGAAAATTAAGTTAGCTATTTAAAAACCCATACAAGTATGAGCAAAACACAATTTTACGAATTTTGATCATATTTATTATTCACGCGGGGAAATTAATATAGCTGATATCTCCCTAACCGTGTCGTTATTTAACTTTTTTTTTAAAATTAATAGCCTATCATATTCTCATAATTCTAAATTTATAATATTTAACTTAATTAAATCCAAGGATATTTTTCAAATACTGGTAGAAATGCTATAAATACTCTCGGGTTATTATTTTGATTATTATAATAATTTCATCAACACTGATGCTATATACTAAAAGGGACAACTAGTGATTTGACAGATAGCTTGACGTATTCCTATATTAAAATAGTTTAAATAACTTCTATTTCTGTCATATTGTAAAATGGAAAACCTTTTGTACCCTCAAGACGCCATATTTAAATTATGTACCATCAGATAGTAGTTTTATTGACAACATAACTTCCAGAAGCTACATTAAAATAAATTAACCCAAGTAATTTGGCGCCAAACAGAACACTCCCAATGACAACTTTTGGTGTTGAAATTAAATTTTATAGCTCTACAGTGTAAATAGTTATATATTTTTTCGATGTCCTTCTTACTACCAAGATAATTTAACTGTCCAGAATATGTTCTTTTAAACTTGTCTACTTAAACTTATATCAGGCAGAGTCTGGAGAGAATCCAATATCTATAAGAACCTATTTGGTAATGTAAATTTCGAAGCTTGTTTTTCTCTCGACCTTGAAAAGTTTCGTTCTCTAAGGTTATTAGCGATTCGAAACACGATTCAATTATTGGTGCCACCAGCTGGTTTCCGTTGTATTCGGACTCATGACGTGTTGGTTTTTTCTCAGAATGGCTATTACATACATTTCACAAACACTAAGACATTCTTCATATCGTTCCTGAATGACACATTCGTCTGTTTGTGTGTCTTTATCTGTGAGAGAATGAAAACTAGCTCTACAGCTCAATATAAGGTAAGGGAGGGCAGGGCGCTAGAGTATGCGGTTGACAAAGAGTCCGTAGTTAATTATTTCAGTAACTCTCAACAGTGAAAGCAATTTGACCGTTCAATGGAATTCCAAGTCGCTTAACAAATTCTGTAGAACTTGATTTTGTGTCTATTTGTATTTTGATCAGATTTTCAGGTGAAAAAATATGTTTTTATTATTTTATTATGATCTTTTAACTTCTTAATATAATGCTTTAAGCTTCTGTGATTAAATTTAAATAAATTACTGTTAAATTATTGTGATGCAATGCTCGTCTATTTTACTATCCACTGGGAACAGTCATCAAGGGATTTGAGAACAGACATCTTAGGTTTTTGGTAAACAATTCATAGAGCGCGTAAGAGTACGCATCAAATTTAAAGGTTCTCTTAGCCACTTTCTAAACAGTTTGATGACATTCATTCATTTAAAAAAAATCAATCATAATTTTTTAAATAGTTCTTTATTTTAGTAAAAATCCATTAATTTTAACTTCTGAATGGGGGCACGAACAGTGTCCTTCTTATAAGGGCCTATAAGTTTTAATTTGTGACTTCTGTTAGGTATTGTTGATCACAACTCTATTTGTGTATTTTTAAATCTAAAAAAAAACCTCCATGGCGTCAACTCGAAATCGAACCATACCGACTTAGTGGCTGCCGTCTGTTAGTGTTGATAGTACTAACTTATGCGGATAAAGGTTGACATGTATTCAGCACAACGAACCCTCTGGCCGCTAATATCAGTTTTATAGACTGGAACTGCTACTTTCTCGTTAAAAGTAGCTCCTCATATGTCCTCACAAGGATAAGTTGAGCCCCGTTCCAGACCAACTGAATCACATACAGATCTGGAAACGCCAGGGATCGAACCCGAGACCTATGGATCTGTAGACAGGAACTCTGGCCATTTTATTATGGAGACAGTCATTTTTATATTTTATTTAATAAAATGAAATAATTATATCTCCCATGGGTTTAATATTTAGGACTATAATTTAATTGAATTAATATATCTTTAGTTTTATAGGTTATTTTATTACTCTTTATAAAATACACTTGCTTTGTTCGTTGGGGGCTACGCCGCCTAACCCTCAGTGATCTTTATTTGCAAGTGGATGTAAAATAATGTAGTTCCAGATCCGTTTTTGTATAGGTCTTACCATTTAGCCCCAAGAGACCTCCAAATAAAGGTCCGCACCGACTTTAAAGTTTCTCCGCCATTTTGATTTTTTTCGGGGGTTACACATTTTTTTGTTAGCTTTTTGGAACTATCCGGTTACTGGTTAGAAGCTATAAGTTTGCCAAATTTCAAGTTTCTAGCTCATCTGGAAGTATGTAAACATTAATATCAGTGAGTGAGTCAGCCATGTGGCTTTATAGTAGTATAATAACTATAATTGTATTATTGCATACTCTATTTAATATCTATATTTTATCACCACGTATTACTACCCTTTCGGGCTACACGCTTATGTACTAGCTACGCTAATGGTTTTAGATATTAGGAATGCTATATTTAGACGAAGTTTAACCGCATTTTTACATAGGGAGATTAGAAACCAATTTTGGGAAAAACCACGTTCATCGATTAAGGTGGGACGATAGTGATTATGAGTTAAATGACGAATAGTCTCGTAACTAAAAAAAAAATCAAAATCGGTTTACATAATAATATCTGGTCGAGTGGTCAGGGTTCCTGGCTACAAATACAAAGATCTTGGGCTTGATCCCCGGCACTTACAAAATGTTCTAGAACAAACTCAGCGTCTTGAAGACAAATGAGGAGCTACTCGAATAAAGACGTCGCAGCTTTGGTTAAGAAAACTGAGATTAATGGCTGAAGGACTCGTTGTGCTGACCATATGACACACACTATTCACAAATGTGTGCGTTACCATCGCTAACGACGGCGGCCGCTCGGTCGGTATAGCTCGTTTGAGGGCTCACATAGTAATTTTTTTTGGCTTCAATAAAAACGTTTGGTTTAATTTTCTTTACGTACTTATCTCAACAGTTCTGAAATATTCATCATGGGCATCGCGAAATTTTCCCAATACTTTTTTTCTTCATTAAAAAAACGGTTAAAATATTAAAATGCTAATGACAAAATATTCAAGAAAATTAACGTTGAGATTACTTTAAGTAGAAAGCTAAACCAAGCTTATATACTTATTTATTTGGGTCAAAAATATGTTTGCCTTAAAAAATCAAAAAACAAAACACAGAGACTCACTGCGTCTTTTTCCAGCCCACCTTAATCCTGTTGCAACTAAAATTATAATATTCAGGTTTAAGTAACCCCACCCTTCGAAAGTGTATGTGTGTATGAAATATTACTAAGAAACGTAGGTACAAATTATGATTTACTTACATTTATGTACAAACACGTTAAAGAAAATACTTGGACATGGACAAGATCGTTGGTTGTGTGGTCAACATGATCTGATATACTTTGATACATAGGTATAATTTAAATATATGTTGGGATTACCACACGATGGGAAGATAAAACAATACAAAACTATATAGACCTACAGTATGTCCATTATTTTATCCAAACAACTTTTTTTTTCGCCGTGTCTTACTACCCATAAGGGGTTTCCGCATACATTATAATCACGCTAGTGGAAAAGAGATAAAGAAGGTAGAATTTTTAAAGAAATGGCAAACCATTTAGGAAAACATAACTCCAGCACACTTAACCGGAATTCAAACCCTAACCTCATTACTAACGTCAATCGCGAGATTTACTCTTTGGCTAATAATACCATAAATGTTGCTATTTTGATGATGTTCTCTTTCATTAAGTGTTACATTTATGATAATTGAAAAATATTCTACTTGTGCTGGTCACAGTATATACTTCACTCAAGGGAATAACAGCCTTAAAACCAGGGAGTCATCCGAAATATTGATTGGTTCTGGATCTTGTTCAGGTTCTCCAAACGAACATTTTAAGATTCCTTTCCGATTCCGGTTGTATAGTAAATAAATGTTCCAGTTATCTTTGGATCTTAATATGTTAGGTTCTAGTTCTAATTACGATTCGTTCGAATTCTTTTATGGAATTAATAGTCATACTTTAATTATACAATTCGTATCTATAGTATTTTTTTTTAAATTACAACGTAATAAAAGTTATTTAAATAAAAAATAAAAAAGATATTTGACAACAAATCTTGAGGGGGGATGAGGGGGAAAGAAGGGAAAGTTGATTATTTCAAAATAAAACTAAACAGAGGAAAAATTGCACCATACTTTGATATTAAATTAAACATTGAAAGGAGGATAGAAGGGTAAAGGCCTACACAAGCACCAGAAAACTAGAGGCCTCATAGTTCACAAATAAAACACAACAAAACACACAATTATTTAATTTTCAGGGTAAATCAGTCCTCTTTTTCAACATAAGACAGTAAAAACAGACTGGACTATGGCAGCATGGCTATAGGTTGAAGAAAGAAGGGCAACAAATGTAACGATAAAAATAGTTATACATATTTAGACTATTTAACAATTGATAAGAACATTTATAAACCTAAAAAGATATGATTTCGGTTCTTAACAAATTTGTTTTTTGAGTTACTGTTACGGTTCTGGTTCATTAAATAACTGTCAATTTCGGTTAAGAATCCGGTTCCGGTTTGACTCCCAGGCTTGGACACACTAAATCCACACACAAGGATTAGAGCTGGAAGATCTGTATATATTAAGTTTGATTCGCCCAATGTTGACCTCTGTGCTCTTGGGGTAAAGTACTGCTCACCTCAGGACCCGGTGTTTATGGGTTCAAGCCCAGCTGGGGTCGATGGAGTTTTCTTGAACAAAAATTCGTAGCACAACTGCCTACGGAAGGCAAACAGTCGGTCCATGTCGATTGATGCATTCAAAAGAACTCTGGAAAGTATGTTAAAATACCTTTCCCGGCAAAATTGTTAGGCCCTTTCGTTCTCGCCCATAGAAAAATGATCATGTGCTGAAATAATTAGTCGGTTCAGAATGTTTACTTTAAATACCTCAAATAAATAATTCAATTAAAATGTTTCACTTATGATGTGTGTGTTCATCGCATATGAAATATTTCATGCAATTTTACATACATAACATTTATTTCCCAACAAAAGTCCCAATTTGTCTTTTGGGGATTCGGTAAATAGAATTTTCCTTCCGCAGTAGTCTGATGACTAAGAGTCCTCCATGTTCTTCCTTTTGAGACCCCCTCGGGGTTTTTGGAGGTGATGCCTTAATCTAATACCTTTTGTCCCCCTCTTGGAAGAGCCCAGACCTACTTTACCTTGCCCACAACGAATGTAAAACTAGTTTCCTCCCTGTCCAGTCCGGCCTCTTTATGAGATTTCGTTCTTGATCGGCGATGCGCGCCTCGCAATTTTCGCTCTGAAGTAGTCTGGTTCGGAAAGGGGAATAAAGATTTGGGGTGGTTCAAGCAATTACATTACTTTCTTTCTCTTTTACTTTCCTGTCACATTTGAAGTAATCTGACAGTCAAAGACTTCAACGCCTTTTCTTCTTCTAAAACATATAGGCTACATATATCAGGGTTTTTACCCTCACACGTTTTCGTTTATGACCTCGGAAGTCTATCCCCTCGACTAATTTACATCTTTGCACATGCCACGAGTAAGCGCGTGAGCGGTTGATTAGAATTAAAGGGGATGTATTTTTGAGTTGCCCACCACTTGCGTAAAAAACTTAAATAAAAACAGAACCTCCCCCCCCCCCNTTCCTAAAATAAACAAATGCTTAGGTAATTTAAGGACGAGGCCTAAGACTGAATATCATATACGAAATATTTTAATCATTGTGTGTTTCCGTAGCATTATTTTACTATAGATAAAAAAAAGCATATTAATAAATAACGTTGTCATTAATTAACGACTTGCTTAATTTGTTTTGTTACAACGTTTAAATTAGTGCCAACGTTTTGTTGTTTATAGAACAAGGTTTAAAATATAATAGTTCAAGCATGTTCGATCATCTACCATAGCAAGCACTATTTGAATAATATATTTCTCTAACAACATAATAACACCTTTTGTTTTTATTAACTGTAGGTATTCACTTTTGAGAATGTCACTTCTGGAGCTTAAAATTTAAAAATCAAAGGATGAGCTGCTTTGAGGCTATTTGTATTCCTTAAATGGTTATTGTTTGGTTAAAAACTACTTTAATATTTGGAGCCACAAAAACTAGACTTTGTTTTAACAAAGGGAGAATGTAAATATTCATGTAAATTCTTACATATTTTTAAGATTAACTATACCTCTAAATTATTGAATACTGTAATTATATGGTGTAGCCCGAATACACTCTTAATATAGCTGCACTTACATTTTACAATACGTTCTTAAACTGACTTTTCTTTATGTCACATATGGTTTTTTCTCAAATTATTATCAATGCCTACATGCATTATTTGTTGTCATAAAGGAAGAAAAGGTTTTCAGTTACACACATTTAGGTTAATATTGTCTCTTTAAAGAAGCTTTATGAATCATAAGGCAAAAATTTGGGTATTTTACCTCATCTATTTAACAAAAATATCATCCACTTCGGTGGGCGTATGGTATAAGATGCTACTTTAGCGGTACAACCTTTCTAATCTCAGAAACCACTAGCGTAATTAGTGCATAGGTCAAAGCGTATATAACCTGCACTAGTAGTAAAACGCGGTTCTAAAAAAATATATATTACTCAGGTTCTTCAAATTTTAAGCCATATTGGATATTATGGCCATAGTAAAATATGGAATAATTTCGGCAAGCTCACAATAGACTTTAAAGGACAAGAAGATTCCTTATTTATTTATATTGTTCAAACCATTTTCGTGCAAAAAGCTACTGTGTGCAAGTTAAATCATATTGTCGGTATTATAGGTAAGGGGTATTTTGATAACGGTGGTATTCCTTAAACACGTGCGCTAGCGTGACACAAACATTATTGCTTTATGTTTAGTAACCAAGCTGTTTAGTAAAACTGGATCATCCTTCAAATCCTCTGTTGGAAAATTATTAAATTTACATTTTGACTTCACAAAGCTCGTGCAAATAGTCACACCTTTTAAAGGTACCGACTTATTTACCCTCTTTTCATTAAAGACACAATAGATATTCCTGTGTATCGCAGCTTCAAGAAAACGTTCCTATCTACCTCTTATCTTCCACAGTTGTTTCGTGGAAGGGGAACCAGGTAAAGTGCCGCGAGAAGGAGAGGATATTCTAGGACGTTTTTTGAACTACTCTGAAGTAATGTCTTGAGATGTAGACAACCCAGCGAAAGATTAGACTTTTATGAGTGCGCGTCCTAAGTTCAAATAGTGTTCCGCGCGACTGCAGTGTGCCCCAAATGTTTCCCGACGCGAGTAATGTAAGGAGAGAGAATTTCTCCACTCTCTCCGGCGTGTAATGCCAACTGGCTTGTTTGCAGCAACTAATTTCTCTCTAGTAACTTGACTTGAGAAGGGTGGTACAACTAACTGTTCTTGTGTACTGTCTTGGGGAACTCGAAGGATATGGTCTGTTGAGAATGTCATCTCCAGAATTGTCTAGCGCAGCTTTCTTTCAAACTGTGCTCCGTGAAGCTCTTGGGCTCAGAAGCGGATTTACACAATAGGCCCACTAGGCACGGGCCTAGGGACGGCAGAATTAGGATAGCATTATTTTTATTTTTACTATAATACTTGGTTTTTAATAATTACGTTTAAAAATTAATGATTAACACTATAGGAATAGTTCAAGTTAAAGTCAGAACGACAATATTTCTTTTAAATAACTTTATTTTTCAATCGCTCTCTGGGGTCAGTCTCCCCTTCTTCATATGGTTAACTCAAGCTACTGTAGGGCATGTACATGCCTGATTATCTTTCGTAGAAATCTTTTCTTGAATACTAACTTACGCCTCCCTTCCCCCAACACCTATTTCCACCGAAACTTCCTAAAACCCTTGAAAAAAAATGTGGGAGGGGAGGGACATAATTTAATTTTGCCTAGGTTAGAAATTTTTTTTAAATCGGCCACTGATTGGGTTCCGCCATAGCTATCTCAAGCTTCGTGAGGCAATTTAAGAATATTCTTTAGTTGTTTTCCACACTATAAAATAACATTAGTTATTAGGATTCCACGATTTTTTCAAATTTGAATAAAGAACATATTTTTCCAAAGGTGCACACAGAACATATGTTTGATAATTTTATGCTTGTAGAATCTAACTGAAAATATTTAGTATTTACAATTTTAGTGTAAACATTTTAATGATGGCTCCAGCATATATTTTTTCTGGTCAAGGGCTCCTTTGGTCCAAAAGGTTTGGGAAGCCCTGGTCTAGCGTTTGGGGGAAGTTAATTTTACTATATAGTCTTGGTAATGACTTCCCCATTCATCGATGTATATTTAGTAGTGATGTATATCTTATTGTATTATTTATTTAATACCGTCATATATATCTGATTGTATTATTTATTTCTTATACTTATCTTAAAATTTGAAAGTTTCAGGACGCCTTAGTGTGAATTTTGCTCCATGACTATTAGCTAATTAATCCATATAATTCAATAAGATAGAACTGAGAGGGCGAGTTTAAAAGAATAAACGCACCCTCTACGTCATTATACTTAATGTAACTATTTTATTTGTCGCTATCGCCTTAAAATTTACTTTTCTTTTCCCTCCTCGTCCTACTACCTGTCAAGGCTCTACGCATTTATTTTTAGCACCACGTCTTCCTACCCGTCAGGTATGTAAGGTGGTTTACTAATTACTCTAATTTGTTAGGGATGAAGAAGGTTTAACTTAAAGGAAGTGTACCTAAATTTTCGTGAGAAAACCACCCTCAGTACACCCGACTGGGATCAAACCTTGATCTGCCCTCCCAAATGGTTTTCCACTCTCCCTCCATGAAAATAAGAATACACTTAATCTAAATTCAAACTTCCTTATCCCTAGCTAATTAGATTAAAATTAGTGTATATGCGTATAACCTGAACAGTTATTAATACGAGGTGCTAAAATTAATTAATTCCATTGTCTCTCGTCAGAGAATGTATGTAAGTAAATATACCATGTGTGGGCCAACAAATACGAATACTTGGAGGTTAGCATATTCGACCATGAAAGAGAATCCTCCACTTCAGAGTATGCTTTTGCTATCTGCGGCTCCCAAGCTAATAACCCACTCTTTCTTGAAGTCGCTAGTAGTTGGCTTGGAAGAATAGCTCTGCCTACCTGATAGTGTTCCTTCTGCTAAGGTAGCTCTGTGATAAAAGCAAACACAAAGACAGGAAGGTCTATTAGAAGTGTTGCGCGGATTACACCAGGGTCGTTTCAAAAACTTGAAGGCTACACGTGTCACAAATCTGGTGTAGAGGTTGGTGCACCTTGCTAAAGTCTGTTCACCGTAGGAATTGTTTTATTAAAGGCCTTTTTCCCTACCAGAAATATATAATATAATAGGATATTGGTAGGAAAAAAGACCTTTCAGAGAGTAATTCCTACCGTGAATGGAATATACGAGCCTAGGTGTCCCGTGTTCAATTTCCCAGCTTTAGCTTGGGTATTTTTCCCTTAAAGGGAATGATACCAAAGGTCACCAGGTATTGGTTGATTAGGCTCAAGCTATTACCGTCTCCACCAATTCGTATTCCCTACCATCACATCATCTCAATACTTGGACGACGTGTAGACACCCTCATAGTGTGTACCCTGAGCAACGTTCTGTGCCACTGGCATGGCTAATAGTCTACCTAACGTGGGTGTCATGTCCTTCTCGTTCACATATTCTATACGATTAGAATAATAAGTAGTTTTTGTTGTTGAGTAACGTTGTTTCACCTGTATCATCCAAAATTGGGGTGTTTAGTAAGTTCATTATCCATTTCCACTTTTACAAAATCCCGCAGCATTCACTTAATTTACAGATGGTATTTATTTGAACGTCTTGACCACACATGAACCATTTTTTAAATGGCTTTATTATTCTTCAAGTTGATTAATCTACCAGCTACAACTATGGATATTAATGGGCCATGGGATAGCTGCTATATTGTACTAATAATTTACCTTTTACTATATGATCTTTTTTTTCTTCTTATTGATTAAAAAAAATGCTTTATATTCTACAATTCTATACCTAGGACAAGTTCGTAAAACCTTATGAGTGCTTGTACCTAAAGCTAGAGAACTATTTTTTAATTATTTTGAACTTTAACGACCTTAATAATTGATATATGAAAAGTTGATGACAATGGACAAGGTGGCGACGGAAAATGCATCAGAGTTGGTTTCGAGAAAAATGAAAAATCAGAGCTTGGGAAAACCGATGCATGTTACGTTCGGGCAGAATTGAATCTCGGGTTATTGGATTAAAACTATAAAAGTGACTTAAATGAAAGCATTAGAGTAAATACTAGGACAAGGCGAACTACTAGTTAAACAAAGTGTAGATAGGAAACGAGAGTTCGATAAACAATGTTTAGTTTAATGTGATCCATTTATCTAATACATGTGTGTAAAAACGCTTTTGATCACAAGGGCCTTATTGAAAATTGAAAATACTCACTGGGCCACATTGAAAACAATATTGTTTCTATAAAAAAAAACCAACTTTGAAGTCCTTACTATTACAGAAAGAAATTTAAGAATACATAAAATTTTAACGATTTAGTTTCTCGATATTTTCATGAAATACGAATTTGTTTGTTTGTAGCAAGGCTGTAAATTTCATGCTTTGAATATTGTGCCAAAGTCAGGTTAGTAATTGAATTGGTCATTTCGTAATGTCCATATTTCCATACAGCGTGTATAGCATGTCTATCCTGTCCTTAAGTCGTGATCTTTACGGGTGTGTTCCTTTTATTAACAGAAAACATTCGTCCACACGCTTATGTGTTGCTGCCAAACAATTCACGTATTTGCTGCTCAAAAACAAGTTTTGGAAATCGGATCATGTTGGATAAAGAGTACACAAACTCACTTGCTAGATTTACCAGAACATTTTCAAAGTATCATAATTTCAAATGATGTGTTTCTACAAATGCTATAAACATATGAATTGGACCGCATGGTTTTTTGGTTTATCAAAAGGTCCGCGGGCTGCACAGAATAATAGATGTGGCCCCTGCGCTGAAAGTTTGACATGACTGATCTAATCAAATATAAAGATTATTTGGTGCTGCAAATATATTTTAAACTTATAATAGCTATTGACTAATTAAATCCTTGAATTATTTAAAGTTTTTTAATAATAAATTACCTTAATATTCTAAAAGAACTCGCTGTTCAAGTTTGTGGGGACACCCCACGTGGACATTAACTATGTGTTACATTTTTGTTTTCTTTATTACCTGCTAAAAAAAGATTCAAACTGGAAACCAAATACTAAGCTAGCTTTCAGGAGACGTGTAATCCAAACAGAAATAAAAACAAACTGCAGACACTTTTTACCATTTTTAAATTCATCGGGCCTATGTGGGCGAAGGTTAACCGTTAAAATAAAACTTCTATGTCGATCACATTTCCCACTCTCTTTGTCCAGACCACCTTTTTATTCCAAAATGGTGTTCCCACATAATGTCCTCTCGAAACCACTTCACGCTTTATTTACCCTTTTCCAAGTATCAATTCTTTAGCCTTCTTAACTTCTTTTCTTTTTTTTCTCCCTGAAGATAAAATTGAACGATGTAAAATAAACGTCAATTGAAGTTGTTTTTGGTACGTTTTAGGATATTGGTGGTCCTGTAAAGGGTTAGAGTGGACCTGTAAATCTCGTTTTAAAGATCATTTGCGCGGTTTGACAACGCATTGAAGGAAAAAACTATAGTACGTGTACCGGCAACATAATGCTCCCTTCATATATATATTTCAGAAACCAGTTTCCTCTACCCTGTGGATAAAGATAGAGTTCCCGTTTACGGAATGGCTTAAGGACCGGCTACACGGAGCCGCACCGCACTGCATCAGTGCGGATGAATCGTCGAGAGAGGATTGCTCCGCACTTTTGAGGCGCGGTGCGGACCGGAAATAAATGTTCGAGAACCTCCGAACTTTGTTTTCATCCTAACCTTTAAGCACTGTATGGATGGGCGAAACAGTGATTTTACAATATCTGTGATCACAGTGACCTTGATTTTTTTTAAAACAGTGATTTATAGCAGTGATTATTCACATGGTTGGCAGTCACTATGTCAGCACTTGTAAAACAAGGCATTTCTTTCACAGCCGACGCACGTGTGACGCTGTAGTCATTGTTTCCATCTTAACGTACAAGATAAACAATATTATATACAACATTCCATTCGGCTCTTGGGCTAGAAAATGCGGTACGGCTCGTGTAGCCACTTGCTAGAAAATGCGGCGTGGCTCGTGTAGCCACTTGCTAGAAAATGCGGCGCGGCTCGTGTAGCCACTTGCTAAGAAAATGCGGTACAGGTCGTGTAGCCACTTGCTAGAAAATGCGGCGTGGCTCGTGTAGTCACTTGCTAGAAAATGCGGCGCGGCTCGTGTAGCCACTTGCTAGAAAATGCGGTGCGGCTCGTGTAGCCACTTGCTAGAAAATGCGGTATGGGTCGTGTAGCCACTTGCTAGAAAATGCGGCGCGGCTCGTGTAGTCACTTGCTAGAAAATGCGGCGCGGCTCGTGTAGCCACTTGCTATAAAAAGCTGTACGGGTCGGGTCGGCTACGTGTAGTCATAGCTTTATATGGTTATTTTGATCTCGTCACTATTGTTTGCACTTTGCCTTCATTGTATTTAGCTTGATGTTATCAGGAACAATACCTCATTATTAAAATCATCACTTGCCGTTTGACAACTTTGATTTTAATCTAACATTAAAATTTGTATCACTGTATTTTAAGGTTATTTTATTATTTAGTTCTTAGAAATAGTTTTACTTGTTTGAGATAGAGCTTGAAAATAAAATAAAAATTACAAATATCTTAAATAATAGGTAAACTCATTATGAAAATTGTTATCTATTTGATGATTCGCTGTAGCCATATTAATTTCTATTAGCCGTGAGAATTGTTTTAATATGTGATTTATAAAACTATTTTTTTCTGGCTACTCCTTAGGATTGTTCATAAAAAATAAAGTAAAATAATCCCTAAGGCTTTCGTACATTTACTTATAATATAGTTAGTATAATTAATAATAAAACATTTAATAAGCTCAAGTTATACTTTAAATTTACGGAAATATGTTAGAACCTTTGCAAAATTTAATCCCCATCGTGCAGTGATTAGAAAATAGATATAATTCCAAATAACCTTGATTTTATTTATTCTAGGTACTCAAAAAGGAAGCTTTGCCGCCTACTAAGGATTGATTCTTCTGGCAAAATAAAAGTTTCCTTTTCTTTATTTAGAGCTAGGTGTGAATTGCCTTAACACCCTCCTTCTCCACTTCCCCGCGTCTTAAGGTGGGAGTATATGGGACGCGAGTTTGCAGTTCTTATATCAAAACATTTTTGGTCAAAATAAATCAAATATTTATTCAGTATGAACATAAAATTTAATATTAATCACATAGTTATATCAACAATTATTAGATATCTGTAAAGGATATCCTGGAATGTAATGACAACTTTTTCTCTTATTTTTAATAAGTTTGTCATCTAATGTCGCTATGGTCATGACAGATATTCAACAACTGTTGAGATTACTAAGTGTAGACAGTTAAATTATATATTTCTATTGGAGAAGTATTTTCTTGATTTTGTCCCAAAAAAGTCATGCTATAAAAGTTTAAAAACACTGACATTTTCTCGCGTCCTTTACACTGACACCTTAATACCGGTTGGTCTATATATATGTTATGAGTGAGAAAAATAGAATGTAATTGAAGTTTACCCGGATTTGTTGGTGTTGGTGGTGGGGGCGGGAGGGGGAAATTATTTAAGCCTCCCTACAACCGGCCGGGAATCGAATCCCAACCTCACCGTCATCGGAGTACCAGAGAAAATGAACTTAAAATTTCCCGCGGATTTTAATGTGCTTATTTTAGAATAATTTATTAAGTAAGCAGTGTGCGGAGTTTTCATATTAATTAATTAGCTACATTTTAAAAATTAAAAATGCAGGCACATGAAATGTCCCTTCTAGAATATTTTCTTGTTTGAATAAATACAACTATCGTCTATAATTTTTATGATTGTGTCCATGTTAAAAAAAACCAGTTGGTTGAATATTTACATGTAATTTATTAGTTAATAGAGTCAGAATAACGCTTGCCGTAAATCAGTCCAAACTGTTAACTCTCGAGTATAACTTACATAACTTGTCACATCTGCGATCCGACCTTTCTTACACATCATATTTCATTTAAATGAACCGTGTTAGTGAATATTATAAGCAATCTTTTCCTTTAGGTTCACACAGAAAGAAATATCAAACAAATCGGTCTTGAACACATATTAGATGTACGCGTTTGTATCTTTGCGATTCTCTCTGAGTTATTTGCTTGTAAACGATACTAACGGATATCTCCAGGATGAAATCTGTATCCGCCCTTCGATTGAAATTAATTTGAAGAATGGGATGAGATACTTTTGATAGATTTGCATTTTTTAAATATAATTCCGTTCGCTACTACGCCAGCTATTTGTTGGGCAATTTTAATTATCATTAGTATAAAGCTCACCGTTTGTTTGATTTATAAATTTTATTTTATTTTTACATCAACAATAATAATTGTAATTGTGACCTACTTCGGTGGCCGCGTGGTCTAACGTGCTACTCTCGTGTTGGACTAGACTGCTGAAGACGTGTATAGCTTCGTGTAGCTTTTTTTTTCCTTTACAAAAGTTTATGTTTAAATTTTGTTAATATTATTAATCGATATTAGATACATGTATGTATGGTATATGGTTGTATGTATATATATATGTAATATATATATATACATGTAATATATATATATATATATACATATATATAGGCGTGTCGTGGGGTGCCATGTTCTTTATATGTTTTGTTTTTATTCGTTTCATAAATAAAGATCATTAACCACACCTTACTGTCAATGTTGTCTCCTAACTGTTAAAATCTGTCCCATCGCTATTACAAAAAAATCTCCTGGGTCTGAAAATAAACTCTAATATGTTTATTAAGCTAATAATTTTAAAACATTAAAAATTATGTTCCCACAATGCAAATATGTACACGTTTCCGCAGTGTATACACGTTTTTTTCTCGGTGTCTAATACTATGTCTACATGGTGCTCCTCCCTTATTGGTTTATTTATGAAGAATCGTTAGAATATTTATGTAAAAGTATAACATTATCTGGTGTTAGATATGATGCCCTTCCTTCTTCTTTCCTTTGTTTCTTTTTACCTGCTAGGTTAAAGACTCACTTATATCTACAGCTTACCATTATTTTTTTTACAAACCAATAAAATTCTCTTAAAACCTTTTAATTATCTCACAACTTTTTAGGACAGACTTTGATCATCCAAAATGTTACATGCTTTGATTTTGACAATTTTTATATATTTTTATTGGGTTATTAAAGGTGCTCTTTCTAAATACACATATTAAAAAAAAAGTTAACAAACTTTAGAGCCCGAATCACACAACCAATAACATCTAACCTAAGTGACACATCTCGAATCAGACCTCGTGGTACTGTAATCAGGAGCTTACTTAAAAAAAAGTATTGAAATAAATCGAAACAGTTTTACCATATTTAAAAAATCAACAAAATTTAAAAACAATTGTTATTATAACAAAACTATTAATTTAATCCCGATTTTTCTGTGATGTAAATAATATAAAAAAAGCACTTTAATGCTATTTTTATTTTTGTACCATGTCTTACTACTTGTTCAGGTTATACGCGTATGTACTAATTATTACTCTAATGAGTTATGGATGTGAGAGGTTGAATGTAGAGAAAATGTACCAGCGTTTGCATAGAGGGAGAGTGGAAACCCATTTAGAAAAAACTTCAATACACCCGACCGGGATTCCAACCCCAATCTCCCTCTAATTGACATTCCAGTCTATTGCGTGAGTGACGTCTTAGACCATGATACCACTAAATCAAGCTATGTGATTTCTTTTTATAACATAATCGTGTACTTATTTTCCCGGTTAATCAGTCGTGAAATGGGCTCTTAACTAAGGGCAGTATATTTAATATTATTGCTGACCCGCCATCTTAGAGACCATTTCAGACAGATTGAAAACCTATTAGATACATACTCTAATGCACTTATTCGCCTTTAGGATGGTGTTAATCTCAACAGCTGGGAGCTAAAAATAGGGATTTCTCAAGGTTATTCAAGACATGGTAATGTATATTCTCCCAGTGCCAACTGGATTGCATGATGAACTAGTCCTCTAGATCACCCTGCACCACTTTCATCCATTCGGACTATCCACATATTTGTACTAATAGAATAGAGGTGTGGAAGGTGGGATTTAGTTTAAATGTACCGTCATTTGCTTGGGGAGAGAGATAGAGAGAGAGACCTTAGTGAGTAACACCCTTATTTTACGTGACTGGTATTCGAACACTGACCTCCCCGTCTAGACTAGATGAGGTTGACGCCTCAATCTGAATGCCCATTGATGTGGTTCCTTATGTTATAAAACTACTATAAGGAGAATTATACTTGGAAACGATCATACATTTTTCTTTTCATTTCTCGACAGTTAGTTTTACGAAAATTATGCATTTTTGTCTTGTTGACATAGTTTAAAAAAGGTGAATTAGGACTTTTACCATTTACACATCTACCCCCTCAAACAAAATTGAAAAACATTGTAGTTTCATTACATCCCCTTCTCACTTCTTTATGACATTGGAATTAAGCCTGTTTATGGGTAAGTCTATAACCACGATGAACGATTGTAAAATGTCTATCGATGAGATTTGTATAATCACGCAATTTCCTTGTAACTTATTCTGGTGCCATAAACATGAGCCATTGAAGTTAGAAAAATGACGCGGGAGAGAGGAAGAAGTATAAGATAGTGTGGGGAAGGTGAAGCAGAGGGATGAAGTGACAGATTTTATGTCCGGGGCAGTCGCCTTGACAAGGAATATAACGTGTTTTCCCGATGGTATGTCCTCAGCGGGTGGGCCTTCATTCTCTTGAGACCATGCGTCATTCTCTTTTTTGGACGTCTCCCGTATGTGTTCCGGGGGTTTGGTTCTTCACTTAAGAATACATCAGCGTCGCTCCGGTCGCCAAAACGTATTGGGTCGTGTCGGAGGATTGGTATTGGATTGGGAAGGAAAATTATATGAGCTACTTTTAAGTTGATTCTAAGCGTGAAATTAAAATTAGGTTATTTCCTTGTTAATCATTTTGAGCTGCACTACAACGAGATTTAGTGCTAATGTGCTTGTTATGAGCAACTTATTCAAGCTTTATAACTGGTACAGATACAAGAACTATACTTTATGCTGACAATTCATCGCTTAGTGCCAAAGAACAAACCCAATAACTGGCACCGATACAAGCACTAGACTTCAGACAGATAATTCACCCCTTAGTGACCAAAAACATAACCAATTATTTAGCGCACATATAAGCACTAAAATTCAGACAGATAATTCACCACTTAGTGCCAAAGAACAAACCCAATAACTGACACTGATATAAGCACTAGACTTCAGCTTGATAATTCACCACTTAGTGCCAAAGAACAAACCCAATAACTGACACTAATATAAGCACTAGACTTCAGATTGATAATTCACCACTTAGTGCCAAAGAACAAACCCAATAACTGACACTGATATAAGCACTAGACTTCAGCTTGATAATTCACCACTTAGTGTCGAAGAACAAACCCAATAACTGGCACCGATATAAGCACTAGACTTCAGACGGATAATTCACCACTTAGTGCCGAAGAACAAACCCAATAACTGGCACCGATATGAGCACTAGATTTCAGACCGACCATTATTCACAATAGTTGCTAAGAACAGCCCTGATTTGAAAATTATAAACCTTTGTTTATGCAACCAATAAGATTCAAAGGGAGAAGGAAAATAAGCAAGCTAAGGTCCGTATTTTTACAGATTTTATAGCAAAGAACCTTTTTGGTCAAAATAAATCAAGTTTTTCTTTGATGGATATATTTATTTTAATCTTGTACATAATAGAGTAATCTGAATAATAAAATACTGCGTCACTAACAAAGTGGCATTTGAAAACACACCTTTTTAACTAAGGTAAAAAGTCTTGTTAAATTTTCAAATGCCCATGACAAAATAAAATAATTGTTCAGATTACTATGCGTAGAAAATCTACTTAAGTTTTATTTCGCTTTGATAAAAAGAAAAAATTCTTGTCGTAAAAACTGCACAGTTATATTTACCTTAATTAGCCGTTCACTTCCATCCCACCTTAAGATCGTTAAGCCGACTGAACTAAGTCGGACTTCATAACAAGTATTTGGGTTAGTTAATCGGTCTGACATTTCAAAACGAGTTAGTATAATGGAGCCTTAATTGTGGGCTTTAAAGAGCAGTTTGGATGTTGTGATCTTAGTGCCTTGAGTTTTTATTCCCATTTGAGGTATCCGCAACGTTCCAACAGGTATCAAATTCCAACGAATGAACGTTCCGTAAAAAGTTTAAAAGTGATAAAAAATCCATTGGTGTACAATTTTATAGATAAACATACTTATAACGGTATTCGGTCTTATCCGCCCAGGCTTCCTTGGTTCGGACTGTAAACCTCTTGCGAAAAATATTAGGAATAGTGACGGGGAAATCAGTTAAGAATTTTATCTGACAATAACAAAGTTTGTGAATTTTATTTAGAACAATCAAAATGGTAAATACATAATTAGAACAAAATATAATAACATTGCGTGAAGCGCTTATCCTCTCAGATTAAGAAAAAAACTCAATTTAGATAATGGAATTAATAGACTTTACAATATCTGACTGAAAATATAAAAGGAAACATACAGTAATTATTTGGCTGTCAGTACAACACTAATATTAATAGTAATCACGGAAGTCTATGGTTCAAAGTTTTATATCCTGCGCAATTAGAGAGAAAAGCAATAACTCCGTTACTACTCCTATCTAATATTTTTTACATTAATTAACATTAGAACTAATATAGGGAATTACCCAAACGCGCGCCTTCAAGCAAAACGCAGTAATCCTGATCATATATGATAATAAATTTGATATTTACATAACCCTTACAGAGATGCAAAAAGATTATAGCTCCCTTAGCTTGAGTAATAATCGCAAAAAACGATACGTCATCGTAACCCCTAACAAACATTTAAACTTAGGTAATAATAACAAGAAAAATAAATACGCGCCTTCAAGCCAAAAGAAATCAACATAACGTTGACCGGTAATAATACAAGAATCTATCTTAGGACCAAGTCCCAAACTAACCTACAAGTGCCCTGTGCTCTACGTTTGATCAGTTAACTAGATAACTGCAAATACCATATATAAGCTAAAAATATTATGAGAGAACGGGTGGTAAGCCCGAGACGCAAAGTTTGCCACAGCGTGGCCAGAAAATACATTCATTAAATTGGATATACAATTAAAGATAAATTGCACAGACTAATTGAATTAAACCTCGCATAAGGAGACAGAAAGGCGACCGCATTTGCCACGAGCGGTGAGAAACATTTCAAGGTTAAAGTTTATATGAGTTTTAGTCCCAGACAATAATTTTGATAAATGTCCTTCCCCCCTCCCCCCATTACACCGAAAGAGAATTTGGAATATTTAAATAATAGATCCCGGCCCCTAGTCGCCGTCCTCACCTAGGTTAGTCGGTGGTATAATGAGTGACCGTTGAAAACCAACGTACCAATATATACTCATAATTGTATCCACAGAGATAAGGGGCAAGGGAGGGAGGGTGTAGGTAGAAAGAACAAACACGACAAGAAAAGAAGGTCCTAGCAACAAGTAGAATGTTCTAGATGATCATAACGCCGGAACTGCCGCTGGCGTGGCCATGTGGAACCTCATTATTTGTTTCCGGCCGGGCGTGGATCGAGCCCCGAGCAGCCAATCGGTTGAAAGCTCCACTCAGTCTGTTGTGTAGAGCGTTGCAGAGTGACGGTCAGGGCACGTGCTCCTGTGTTGGAGTTCATCAAGGGGGTTTGGTGAATGTTGCCCCATTTGAAATAGATTTAACTACTTGTAACTCGCTACAGGACCTTGACCGGGTTAGTATACGACCTGATTACCCTGGATTCACTTGCGTCTTTTTGTCACTCTTCGTTGGATTTAAATATAATTATTATGGTCTAGAACCAGGTAGTTTCACAGTCCCTACTGTTGATTATATCGGGTTTTATTAAAATGAAAAATAACACAAATTAAAGATAACAAATTAATAATTAGGGTTAATTTAGGCTATTCCACACTCCTAATTATGGTAATCATTTAAAGAATAAGGATAACTAATGTTAGTTGCGTTAGGGTGACTTGTTCATCGCCACACCTTTGACTGCACGAGGGGTAACACACGTCCACTCTGTTTGCTGGTATGGTCGCAAGGGCCTCTCCAATGGAAGCCACAATTGTTTCTTTCAATCCTCACCGCAGTCTGAGGGAACGTCCACTCTGTTTGCTGGTATGGTCGCAAGGGCCTCTCCAATGGAAGCCGCGATGGTTTCTTGCAATCCTCACCGCAGTCTGAGGGAGCGTCCACTCTGTTTGGGCGTTTTTCCTTGTTAGAGAAAGAAATCGGCCAAGGTCAATTTCACTGTCCTTAAAAACTGAAAAATGGGTTAGGGAAATCTCCTTAGAAATTTCTTACTCGCAACAGCTAGTTTTTTAAATGTAAGGATCGTGAATTATAAAACACACAAAAGGACTCTTGTTTTCGAAAGTGAAAACAAGTGAAGATCAAGAAAGTATATTTTTGGAGTTGATGGGCATGGTTATGGTTCGATATCTGGCTGAATGTACAGAGAAATATTTTTCTTAAATTATTTATCACTCTTTGAATACACCTACTATAAATTCTACCCTCCTCATTTCCACTCCATTGATTTAATTAAGTGCTGATAGCCTGAAATGATAATGAAAAGAAAAGATTAAATATATTTTTTATTTTGCTATATATTTTTCAAATAAATTATGTGATTTGTAATATATATATTTATCCTCAACATAAACCTTGTATCTTACATTCTGTAACAAACACTTTTATAATAACAGCTATACCAGTAACCTGTTTCTGTGGCCACGTGATCTAACGCGCTTCACTTGCAGTTGACTTGACTGCCGATGACGGGGAGATTGAAGTTCGAATCTCACTCGGGTGTATTGAGTTTTTTTCCAAATTGTTTTCCACTCTACCTCTACGCAAATTCGGGTACACTTCCTCTAAATACAACCTTCCCAATACCTAAAACCATTAGCGTAATTAGTAATTAAGCGTATAATCCAAACGGGTAGTAAGATGCAGTGCTAAAAAAAGTTATACCAGCAACCCGCTTCGGTAGTCGAATGTCCTAATGCGTCACTTTCGATTTTTACTGGGTGACCAATGATGGGGATATCGGAGTTCGAATCCTGGCAGATTATTATGCCTAAATAATCCCCCACTCTATCTACATACACATGCGAGTACATTTCCTATATAAAATTCTTCCGTCCTCGCTTCTATCTCTCTAGTGCAAATATTTGATAGTGACTGAACCTTAGCTATAATGACCAAACAGCTCTCTGTACTGAAAAGGTGTGCTCGCGGTGGGTTCTCGCCATTCGCGCCCCCCTGTAGCGGTCACTGCACCTATTGGTTTTCGAAACAGTCCGTGTCTTAGTGACGTCTCACTCGCGGACATCCTGCCGGGCTCCACTGGAATATCTAGGAGACAGTGACCCTAATGCCTAGCTCTATCGGACTCTTTATTAACGGATGACATTAAGAAACTAAAGTTAAAATAAAGCGATAGTTGTTGAGAGTTTACAAGTAACACATGTCGGCAGGAGTCGAGGCATTCAACGACATTGTTCTAATCGAGGTTGCGTTTTAGCAAAGGAAAGTGTTCAACATTAGTTGATAGGTGAGCATTTGCCACTGAAGGATATAAAAGCGCACGGAAATATATCTATGAGCTAACATAGACCAACAGTGGTCTTACTACCCGTTCGGGCTGTACGCATATGTAGGTTTGCTGCTTACATTATTTATTAGGTATTACAAAGGTTGAATTTAGAGGAAGTGTACTCGCATTTGCGTAAAGGGAGAGTGGAAAACAATTTCAAAAAACAGCTTTCAGTACACCCGACCAGGATTCGAACCCAAATCTGTCATTAGTATTTCAGTCTATTTTAAGAGTGACGCCCTATACTAGAGTTTACCAACTTAGGGTAAGCAACGAGCCCTTAGGGGGTCCGTGAACCAAATATAAATGTTTAGTTATTTTCTATTCATATTTTAAAATCATTTAAATTAATACTAGCTAGTCTCAATTTGCTTAAACATCTGTTTTTTTCATTAGTTTCCGACTTGTTTTTTTTAATAATATGAACTGAGCTACATAGAATATTTGAAATTGTACGCGTAGGTTTTTAATTTCCCCTCGTAAGGTGGGGTAGAATAGGAGTGGGGTACTGCGGTGAACTATCAATGGCTTCAGGGTGTCCGTGATATGGAAAAGGTTGTGAACCACTGCCTTAGACCATTTGGCCACCGAAACGGCCTCTATTAGATTTAAGAGAGCTATAGGATAAGAGGGTTAAGGTGCGGTGAAAAGGGAATACTAGTTAATGCTGAGTATGTTGGCAGTTTTTAAAACAGAATACTATTTTAGACACAAAAAATAACTAACTGCTTAGGTTGATATGTTTAGTTTAATTTTCTGAGTATTATGTTCTCAAAAGAGCTTTTATAATTTTATTTTATTTGGAAATAAAAAATACATAACACTTTTTTCTTGGAGCCAAAATTAACTTTCTTTTACTACTTTATTAGTATTGTTTTATAAGTATTGATCATATTAATTATCATAAGTGAAAGCTGCAGTCCACGTTACTTGATGTAAGAATATCTGAAAGAACTACCTTTTTCGGTGGCCACATGGTCTAAGGCTTCACTCTCACAATAGATTGGATTACCGATGACGTAGATATTAGGGTTCGAGTCCCGGTTGGGTGTACTGAGGGTGATTTTCCTTAAAACAGTTTTCCAATCTCATTACGAAAATGGTGGTACACTTCCTACAAATTCAAACTTTACTATTACAATCACTTTGGAGTAATTAGAACATTTGCTTATAACAAGTAGTAAGACGCGAAGCTAGAATTAAAAGGGTAATTAGATCTAGTAGCTTGTCAGCTGCTTTCTTTTGAAAATTGGACTATAGCAGGGCTTTATTTCAACGGCCACAGTATCATAGATTGTTTTGAGTGACCCCCGTCATTAATGTGCCAACGGAGTTAAGGCTGTCTTATCTGCCATGTGAGGTGCTTGATCAAAAGAGAGAAGTTACCCACTACGACGTCTCCAAGACATCTTGTTAACTCCGGGACTTAAAACATCGATCGTCATTCATAGCGCGCGCGAAAATAGTTCTGGTAGAGTTGGCTAGTTCCACGTGCTGTGCGCGCACGAGCGTATATAATATGATGTTCACTCCGTTTACCCTGAAAGGTGACAGTCATGCCTTGAAGGACTACACAATGGCCTCATCCTATAAGCTGTGCCAAAGTTGAATAATGAAAGGTAAGCTTGCTACTTTTTAGAGTAAACGAAGTTACATTCTTCTTATCGCTAAAACTGTTAAAATATAAATTGACAATACATTGCTTTCAGGTACGCTTAAGTGGACCTATGATTTTATGAAGCTGTAATGTTCCTTTCTCTTGATTCCTACAGTTCGGACACCATTGTTGGTTGAGTCGAAAAGTAGGAGATGTTCGATCAAATAATACCTTATAAATGATGAATATTTAAGTAAAACATTAAAATTTATCCTCCGTTGACCTTGAAAAGTAGCAAGCTTGTGTCCACTACGCTGTATCCTCTTAGATAAGCCCAAAGTGTAATCAGACAAGATGTAACCTTTTGTTGTGACTGAATTGTAACTTCGATCAAAGGTTACCTTTATAGAGGACCGCTTTAAAATAGTAGAGCTAAGAAAAAGTCGTATGTAACGGACGAGCGTCTCGGGTGAGTACCAATAAAAGCGAAATAAATTAAAACGTGTTGTACATCAAAGCATCTCTCCTGACTGGTGGCAAAGGTCGCTCCAAGTTCTTGTGCAAAATATCACGCACACACGAAGCAAATGCGCAACATGTACCCCACTTGAGGCACAATAAAAGCAGAACACACACACGAATGTGTGTGTGAGACCCATATATATATCTGGGCAATACGGTTGCGTGTCAATAGATAGCGAACTCTCCACAAATCAACGATGTACTTCATGTAGAAATAATTGAATAAACCTCGTGTTTGCGCTATGTTCATCTTGGAGGTTTACGAGGGTGTTAAGCGTGGTCATGAATCTCCCTCGATGAGGAGAGACCTTGGTTCGATATCCTGTGTATATGTGAGATGGGGTTGAGGTTAGAGCTAGTAGGGCTGTCTCGTAAAAATGCGTTGGTGGTCATATATCACAAGAGTCCGGAGTTATTATATTATGATGATGTCTGTAAGAGAGACAATCTTTAATCCGTTCAAATCAAATTATACAATTTAATCTATAAGTATACTCAGGAATAAAAAATATGTTTGGGCATTTATAAATGGAAATAAACAACCTTTAACTTGTATTAATGATAGATTTTAATTGTTTTCGGTATGAAAGGTCTTAAAAAACTCAAGACTCATAAAAAGACTGTTATCACACCAGTACAAAATTTCTAATACTACACATCCAGCTCTAGCGCCTAACTATTTAATGTTTGGATAGCACGGTGAATATTTACAGTAAAGTAATTATATTTTTTAAAACACAATCCTTACTAACAGTAAAAATACCTTTGACAACACACTCTGTAATATAGCCACGGTTATATAGGGTTTGTCCATTCTTTACCAAACAACCTGCAGAGACGGGAACAGTAATGTGGGAAAATATAGGCCTACAGTACTTAAAAACTGTAACAAGCGAGATTTCTTAAAAGAGCCATCACCAAAATTACTTATAAACATTTATCAGCGAGATTGTTCAAAATAATAGCTATCAAGAATACATCATATCAGAAATTCCTAAATATACACCACCACGGCAATTTTAATGTTCAGATTCACTCTCATTTTACATTAGTGTCGTTAAAGAAAACAGCTTTTGTTTTCAATAAAAATAGTTATCTGGAAATTAGATTATTTTAACAAAGATATAAGGGTACTATAGTCTGAATGTCTATGAGTTCTTAATTTTTTCAAATATTATTCATATAACCAATTCCCTCTCTTCATCGGTGCTAGCTTTGAACTACTATAAAGCAGTGATATGTTAAGTTCGTCCATCATTTAATAGCCGAGAGAAATCTATCGACGCTAAATTACCTTAGTGTTGAACAAAATGCCTGCGTTTATAGAAAGCTAAAACTAAGACCTACCCGGTTCATATAACTACACGTTTGTAAAGGTTTTAAGCACGATAGTACAGTAGTACCCCCGTATTAGCTGGTTCAGTATCCGTGGTTTCAGTTATCCGCGGTTTATCGTTGCCCACTCCTATTTGTGTTTAATTAAAGAAAAAAATGTATAAGTCACAATTCCTACACTATCGCCTCACTTCATCTCGGCCGTTGTGTTATCATCATCATCATCATCATAATGTTATCGCCACAACAAGAATGAATAATAGTAAGTACACTGTAGTGTACAGTACACGTTATTATTATGTACTTCATTTAATGTTGGTAATGTCTTACTGTGAATAATTTACCAATTAAACTTTACCGTATTTATGTATGTTATATGAATATCACGTTATATAATAGTTCGGTATTATCCGCGGTAGATCTAGGGACGTATTATCCGCGGATATGGGGGGCCTACTGAACATTTCTGTGCAGACTGGTCAGTAGAATTTGTTTTTCCCATAGCGACCTATGGCTGTGAAACCAGGACATTGAATAAAGCTGACAGGAGAAAGAGCTATGCATTTGAGCTTTGGTATTGGTGGCGACTATTGAGAATGTCGTAGACAGCCAGAATTATAAGTAAGAATCTGGTCAAACCAAGAATTTCCTTAGAAAGTAAGATAGATAATAAGGTAAAGGCTATTCTACTTTGGCCACGTAATGAGAAGCATCTCCCTGGAAAAGGATATCATACTTGATACGGTGAAAGGTAAGAGATGAACTGGTAGACCACGAATACGTCGGCTGGATTCCATTAAGGACACTGGCATGAAAATGGCTGAGTTAAAAGAAGCTACGAGGAACATAATTCAATGGAGAAAAAAATATATACAAAACTTAAAACTTTTATTTGTTTAGGGTTAGAACTCTATTTAGAAGAGATCAGCGACGCCCTTAGTATATTTCCCACCGTTTCTGTTTGGGGTAGAATGTATCTAATCGGAGATCATAGAGGAGACATCGATGTTCTAAAGAGAAGAATCTTTAAACCGATCGACAAGGGCCTTAAATAGTCCCGTCTCTTGTTCCTGTCGGGCGTGGACTAGCTTGTAAAAACAGTTTTATTAAGCTCGCGGACATGTCCCTTGTAAGTGTGTGGGAGGGTTGGGACAAACAGGGAAACGGTAATGTCTTTTAGATGATAATCTACAGGAGAATTGAATTAAGGGCTTATTTTTAATTTGGTTCATTTTATCGTTCTGTTACTCAAAAAACATACCATTAGTGAGATCTATGAAAATTGAAACAAGTTAAATCTTATTTTAATATGTAAAATATTTTATCTTTAAGTAAATATGATTAAAATAGTTTAAAAGTACACCATTACTTCTTTTAAATATTAAGTCTTGCAACATGTAAATTAAATGGATTAGATATAAATGTAAATAGTAGTATCTAGGGTACGGGGGTTGCACACATTGAACTAATTCAGAATAAGGCATTAAAATGTATTTTTACTTTCTCGCTATCTTATAAGTAGATAAATTATTGTGATCTTACCAAAAAATCGAACTCGATATTTTGATTAATCTTGACGTCTCATGATCTCCCGAACCCTAAAAAGTGGTTTTCTCAATGCCATTTGTCTGTTTGTACCTCCAGCTAAAGCCTAAACTATTTTACCGATTGGGCTAAGCCTTGGTGTTTAGGGTTTTAATAGGGTTATTCCGAGGAATATTCGGAATTGGATATCCAACCCTAAAATTAAGGGTATACTCCATTCACGGTAGGAATTACTCTCTGAAAGGTCTTTTTCCCTACAAATATCCTAATATATAATAGATTTCTGGTAAGCAAAAAGGCCTTTCAGAAAACAATTCCTACGGTGAACGAACTTTACTTTCCTTAAGGGCGGAAATGAAAAAGATCGATTTTATCAAAATCGGCTATAAAAACTTTGATTAAATTTCATTTCAAAGTTTTGATCAATATTTAAAACCAAATGGATACCCTCAACTTTTCGTCAAAAAGATGTTAAGAGTTCCGGTCAAATGCTTAAATTCTATTATTATTATTATTATTATTATTATTATTATTATTATTATTATTATTATTATTAGCACCGCGTCTTACTACCCGTTCGGGTTATACGCACTTACACTAATGTGTAATGGTAGGGTGATTGTGAGATGAAATGGAGGACCTACAGTTTAACGTGGAATCCGAACCACGGTGGAGACCTGGAATTCCTCACATCTTAAATTCTAATTTTTAATTTTATCTCCATAAGTCTTTGAGGTATGAAATTACTAATCATTGCATACATGTAGATCTATTTATAATAAACATTTTTACTTGATATATATATTTATAAAACCAATAGTTTTTAAGCTATACGCAAATATATATATATATATTTTATTTAACTTTTCCATACTTTATACATAATAAGGTAAAGTATTACTACAGTATCCCCATAGCTTCTTTGGTGTTGACTGACAGCTCACAGCTGACTTCTGACAGTCAACATTTAGGTATATACCTAAATGTTGACTGTCAGAAGTGACAGCTGCTAAACACATGTTTTTTGCAGATCATATGGTTCGGCGTAGTGATACATAATTTGGTCTGGTAACGTTTCAAAGCTTTTAGCTGTCTGCTGTGAGCTGTCAGTCAGCACCAAAGAAGTCATGGGGCTACTGTACCGTCAAAAACCTAACACGAGATGTTGATGGATGTTGACGTTTCATGATCCCCCGAACCCTAAAAATTGTTTTTTTCAATGCCCTCTACTTTTGTGTCTGTCTAACCCTAAATTAAGAGCATTTTACCAAGGGGTAGAAAGAGAAAAACTCCATTTTTTCAAAATAGGCTTTAACGATTTAAATTTTAATTCGTATCCAGGCGTTGATTAAAATTATAAACAAAATGGTTTTTTTTTCATCTTCCCATGAACACGACTTTTACTGGTTTTTACAGAATCAAACATTTTTTTATATCTCCGCAAAAGTTATCATTGTAAAATTTTAGTACTATTAAAAATAACATACTTTTATTTGAAGTATATTTTAATAAAACCAATAGTTCCAGAGATATTGGCAAATTTATTAATAATATTTTGTGAGCTCTATCTGTGAAAATATACTATTTAAGTTTAAACGCATTGATTCTCTAATGCCATAGAGTAAGCAAGTAAGTAAGTTTTTCAAGAAGTTGATGGAGAAATGGTTGAACAGCACAGGGGTGAAGCCAGGGTTTTCGGAGGGGGGTAGGGTACGCGAGTGCTCCATTCAGGTCGGGGATGGGGGTGGGAGGCATCTTAAGAAATGCTGACATGAAAATACCTCAAAATTTGAGAGTGAATCTTTAAGTATTTTTTCAATGTAACGTTAAACTTGAGAATAATCCTATAATGAAGGGTATAACTAGAAATTTGCAATTAATATTGAAATTTATTATAAGCCAATAAAAAAGAATATCAACGAATAGTCAATATTAAGAGGAAAATATGTTTGAACATAATAACAATTGTTATATAAATAGTTATTCAACAAATTAGACAAAATGGAATTTTTCAGATTTTGAACAACCGAACTCCACTCTATAGAATAGATATTTATTTCTAATTCTAAATCGAAATTTTACCACTAAGCCATACTAACACGTTATGTCTGTGATACTATTCAAAGATTTTGTTTAAAGCACGTTAATTAAAGATATATTATTTTAAAGATCTTTATTTATTATTAATAATGAAAATAGTAATAATAAAAATGATAAAATAAATTGAAACCTAAACAATGCAACAAGGTGAGAGGTGCGAAACTTAAATTTGAGTAATTTCATTAATGCCTATTTTCACCATTTTAATACTTAATGGGATTGTATTTTTAATAATTACCGTATGTTATAATTTAATAATATTACCAATAACAATTTAAAAAATGAAATCTGGTTAGTGAGATAGTATTACGTGACAATAAAACTAGTATTTACTTTAAAATTATTTAATTGATTCCATTTCTTGAAGGGGGCGTGCGAACATCATGCTCCCGTCCTGGATTCGACCCTGATATAGCAATGATCTCTCTTATTTTAGGCTCAATAGTCAATCATTACATATTTTATTGGTCAAAATTTACAAGAGAGGAAAACGGTGACCTGGTGGTTTAGGGGTAAGGTGTCGGACTTCTTTGCTATGTGTCCGGGGTTCAATCCTTTTTCCCGGCACAGATTTATCTCATTTCCAAACTCTTCCTTCACCTCTGACAAGCCGTGTATAATTCACAACTTGTGAATGTGTGGAATGCCAGGCCTCCACCGTGGTTCGGATCCCTCGTTAAACTGTAGGTTATCCATTTCATCTCACAATCACACTACCATTAGGTATGAGCATATGTGAGTATAATCCTAACGGGTAATAATACGCGGTGCTAATAATAATAATAATAATAATAATATAAAAGAGAAATGTATTAGCACTCCAATAACCATGATGATCCCCTGATAAAATGCCGACAATTTTAACCGGAAGTCAAAATTTTAAAACGAAGTGTTGACCCTTGGGGACCCAATATTGATATTTCTTATTGGTCCAAATATCAAATGAAGACATTAGTTTTTAAAAGTAGAATTATAAACTATAAAACATTGAGTCAAAAATGTTTTACGTGTGTATAGCTTTGGTTTCTCTTGGGTTCGCGAGTGTATATTTTATTATGAATTTTGAGTAAATGTTTCAGTTTTTAAACAATAGAACGAGAAATTCCGTGTGGAGTTCCGTACCATTTATTTGCACATGTTTTAATCAAACGGATTATGTGTATATGAGGAAATGGGAAAAATGAAACAACAAAAGGGTAGAGTTTAATTTTTTTTAAAGACGGAGTTTTTATTTTACGATTCTAAAAGTACTTTACGCTTTCCGGAAATTACACTCACTTTTAATAATAGTTATTATTATTATTTCTTAGCGGCACAACGTGCCATAAGCATGATATAAATAATAACCATCAATGTAACCAAATATGTGAAGAGGGAGATTGGGAAACCATTAAGGGTAAAAACACCCTCTGTACACCCGACTGGAGCTTGATCCCAGACCTCCCCGTTACAAGAAAACCAGACCAAGTTTAGGCCATGTGGCCAACGATGTGGTTCAAATTCTAATAATTTTATAGTTTGAGCTAACTTGTTTTTATATAATGATTCATTATTGTATTTAGTTTAAATAATGCAATAAAGCGATGGAACATTTTCTGAAGTTCGATATACAATTATTGTGTTGTAAACTTACAAATGGAGTAAAACACATAAAATTAAGACTGCATTTGGTTTACTGAACAGACAGAATTAAATGGTTACGAATTAAAATAGTTGATCGTCCCTCGTTATAGCAATATGCGAGTGTAAAGGGTTCTCTAACTAAGCATTTAAACATATTCTTCTATTTATTATTATTATCAGCACCTTGTCTTACTACCCGTTCGGGTTATACGCACTTACGCTAATGTGTAATGGTAGGGTTATTGTGAGACTAAATGAAGGACCTACAGTTTAACGTGGAAACCGAACCACGGTGGAGGCCTGGCATTCCCCACATTCACAAGATGTCTTATCAGAGGTGAAGGAAGGGTTTGGTAATCAGATAAATCTTTGCCGGAACCGAGGATTGAACCCCGGCCGCCAGCATAAAAGTCTGACACCTTACCCCTAGACCGCCAGGTCACCTTGAAAAGCATACTACTACTACTACTACTACTACTCAAAGCAAATGCGTTTACACTTATTCTAAGCCTTACCTTTCTTATCCCTACCCCGATAGTGTAAATATACAGGTAGTAAGAACATATTTGCCTCCAAATAACCCGTACAGAAATTAAACATCTCAAACAAGTTACTGATTTTTTTTATTAGTCTATTTCGTTTGTAGAGAAACAAAATGACAGAAGAAAAAAAAACTTATAAATAAATAGTGTTGTATCGCGATGGATCACAACTCTCCAACTCGCCTAGGTGGCGTAGTTAGCTTGCGTGCTAGTTTCGTGTTGAGCTAAACTATTGAGACGGAAAGATCAAGTTTCGAATCTCGGCTGGTTGAAAAAGGAGGGTGGGGGGGGGAGGGAGTTCTTAAAAAATATCCACTCTCCCTCCACGCAAATGTGTGTTCACTTCCTCTAAATCCAACCTTCCCAATTCCTAACCCTGTAGCTTAGTTAGTATTTGAGCGTATAACTCGAACGGGTAGTAAGACACGGTGCTAAATAATAAACAACAATTTTTCTCCAAAAGGTGCTGGAAAATATCACTTATTCCCAAGCTTACTAACGCGCACAGACACACAATCTTATGACAATCATTCTGAGATGGCTCACGCTAGTTTATTTCGTGTACCGCTCCTTTTTTTTTCCTCTCCGTGCCGTTATTCGTTTGTTGATAATTTTGTTCCAGTATTCATACATGTTTCCGTGATGTTATCAAAATAAACAACAATACCCAGTCTAACGAAGAAAATGGTGTGTGTTCGGAGCTGGCTTATGCTTTTTTTATTTACTGTACACATGACATGTACTGTGGGTGCAATCGGTACTGATGGTTACAGTTTATCTTGACAATGTACGATATATTGGTGTTTCTTCATGGAATGGAAATCGTTACTCATATAAACTAAAAAGTGATCCGTAAACTGTCGGTTTGTGAACATTTTGTTAAATGAAAAAATTAAGAAAAAAAGGGAAAATGAAAAAAAGTGCATCATATACGGATAAATCCTACATTTTAAACAAATTCTTTAAAGCCATTATCGAAATATTTAAAAATTTCAAACACCACATAAGTAAACTAGTCTTAAACTGATTTTTACCCAAAAATAAAGTACACAGTGTTATTTGGGAGGTCGGACACTACTTAGATATCCATTTCAAACAACATCGTTAGAACCACACACAATCAAGCCAACTTTCTTCATCATTAAACCCGAGTACAAGCCTCCTCCGCCGCAAGCCAACCAACAACACCATCTCAAGCCAACATACTCAGTCAGTAAACCCGAGTGCAGGCCAACAAACAACACAATCTCAAGCCAACAATACTCAGTCAGTAAACCCGAGTGCAGGCCAACAAACAACACAATCTCAAGCCAACATACACAGTCAGTAAACCCGAGTGCATGCCAACAAACGGTGCACGACTCTCTTGGCCGTCTCTCGGTGATCTTGATCAACATTACATTACCGTCCTATTGAAGGCCTTGAGAGGGGGGAGGGTGTTATTGGGAAGGTCCCCTATACCCCCTATTCCCTTCCTAACCCCTTAAGGGGAGTCACACACATGTGCCCTCGTGAAAGGCCTGAATGACGAAGCGAAGCCAACTCTCACCTCCGCGGTCATCAATCACTTTTCTCCTAGAGAAAGAAAATGTTTTCCATAGAGTCGTTGGTGAAGTTTGACGTCCCGTTTCGATGTTTGTTTATTTGTGTCGGCGATTGTGTTTGTCCGCGTAGTGAATCGCCCCGTGCATTCCTACATTATACCGTATATATACATTCGATAGTCGAGCAATGACCGGATCACTAACACTTTACACTTTCCGTAACCTATTATTATTTTAACCAGTAAAACCTTGCGAAACTTTCACACATTCAATCTCACCCTCCTCCCCACCCGAATTTTTTTTTTTTCTTGGGTTGTTGAAATTAAATTTTCAGCAAAGTGTATACACAAAATAGCAAAGAGAGTTATTTTCGGTAATTGATACAAACATACGGTTAGATCTTTCTTTTAACTTGAATTTTAAACAAACAATGTGTTTAAACGCAAACTGAGTATACTATGTCAGAAGTTGGTAAAAAATCCTCTCCATTAATACTTTATTTATTACTGTAGGCTTTGTATTAGTTGAGAAAAGGGGTTGTTGATAACATGAATAATATAAAGGTTTTGTATTTGAGTTATTTAACATGCACTTGTGAGGAATGCCAGGTCTCCACCGTGGTTCGGATTCCACGTTAAACTGTAGGTCCTTCATTTCATCTCACAATCACCCTGCCATTAACACATTAGCGTAAGTGCGTATAACCCGAACGGGTAGTAAGACGCGGTGCTTATAATAAAAAATATTGATATGAAAAAGTAAAAATTAAATTCAACATTTAAAATTAGTTAATATTTCCAAACCTTTGGTTTTCAAGAAGGTTTACATAGAAGAGTTATACATTATATGTTCTTATATTTGAATTGTTACAAATTTTAAACGCAAATGTAACTAGTCAGTTTTTTTTAGACGCTGCTTGGTTCTATAATGAGATAGCGTGATGATACGGGCCCATAACCTACTCTTTATTCTTAAGAAGGAGCTTTACAGGGGCAGCCCGCAACCCGCAACCCGCATCTCGCATTTCACCCATTTACCCGAAGGTTATTCCTATTCTGATGATATCTCAACTATCCTGAATGATAATAAACTATTTATTGTATCAAATCTAAGGTATTATTATGCCAAACGATTATGCCAGACCTAAAATTTAATAAAACCAGGGAATAATTAGATACAAAATTAGATAGAAATTAATAAATGTGTTGTTCAAACTATTAATTGAGAAGGAAATTTAATATTTTAACTAGGCATTAATAATCATAAATAGTGTACGCTTGCAACTGTAGGACGATAATTGGGTGATTATATATGAAAAAACTGAATAAAAAATAATTCCATGCATTTTATATCTAATATTCCAATGAAGATAGGTCACTTTACCTCCATTCTACTCTTGTCAAACCCCCATTAAGTACGGCTGGTTGGATACGGAAGGGGTCAAGGGGGAGGGTTCGGTTATCTTTAAATGATCTCATAAGGGTAAGTTTATGCTGCATCCTCGCTGCTGGATCATGGATGATCGCCGGACACCTCGCTACTCGCCACGGAGTATTTACCCTGCAACTGTTCACATACCCGTGAGATTGGCGTGAGAGATTATCTGTGAGTTGATTCTTTCATTTGTTGTGTTATTGGAGCTTTTTCCTCTTAAAAACTATGCTGTCCCAGTCATCTTGGCCAGGATGCATGCCGTTGGTCCCGGATCGCTTTGTGTTCGAAAACAGCTGATATCAGCGTTTGTTTTAAATCTTCACTCATTGTTCAAATTGTTATTAAATATCCACCTAAAAATAGCTTGCTATTATTTGCTTGTGAACACACTAAACATACTAGTGAATAGATCAAAGAAAATTGAGTAGTGTGGTTGAGAGTGAGTTGGAAGAGTGACCTTGAAAGAACCAATCACAGCTCAGGTTTCGAGATCCCGTTTTGTTTCATCATCGCCAAACATCCATGTGCGCAGCTCAGCGATGATCCAACAGAGAGGATGCAGCATAAACTTACCCTAAAACCCGAAACGTTTCTAACAAACCAGTACGGACACAAAGTTCAGGTGCTAGGGCTGTATTGGTTGGCACGGGTGTTTTACAGTAGTATTGTAATCTGTTGCGATACTTTTTTAATGGTGAAAAATGCTACGAGAAAGCATCCTTCTGATAAAAAAATCAGAGAGGTTTGAGTTTGTATCGAAAAGTTCAAAAGAGGAAATCCATAGCAGTAGAGCAAACAGTTTGTGTACAGCAAGAAACATGTGCCAATTATTATAAGCACCGCGTCTAGGGGTAAGTTGTCAGACTTCCGGGGTTCAATCCTCAGCCCCAGCACAGATTTATCTGATTACCAAACCCTTCCTTCACCTCTGATAATACATCTTGTGAATGTGGGGAATGCCAGGCCTCCACCGTGATTCGGATCTCACTTTAAACTGTAGGTCCTCCATTTCATCTCACAATCACCCTACCATTACACATTAGCGTAAGTGCGTATAACCTGAACGAGTCGTAAGACGCGATCTTAATAATAATAATAATAATAATAATAATAATAATAATAATATAATGTTTTACTATCATTTTAAACTTTGAAACTGACTCTCATTACATTCCCACTAATATAACGGGTTTTTTCCGAAACTTAGAATATTACTAAGAGTATCTCATCTGAGCACATTATTGGGGTGGGTGCCCCCCGCCCCCAGTCCGGCCACCTCTTCCCCTAAAGACGGCCGTAGCTTTAAGAAGACAAATTGTTCACTAAAGTGAAATTCCATCAGTTAAGGGTGATCAAACTTTAAATTATTTCAATAAAAGACTACTTACTGACGTTACAGAACAAAGCGTAAGAAAAGGCCGCGTCGTTTTGGAGTTCTCGAGACTCGAACCAAACTAATGTAACAATACGTAATAAATGCGCCACGCTTTGGGCGTCAATTGTAACATTACGGTATAAAATGCGCCTCTCTTTGGGCGTCAATAATAATAATATGTGATCAATCACCCTACTTCGGGTGTGAATTGATACATAACGGATTAATTCCCAGATAAAAGATGATGTGATGTTTTATATAGGTTGTATAAAGCTCCGTGATCGAGCGCCTATCATCACTGTACGGAAAATATACCGTCTAATCAGCTGTCTATAGCCCCGTGTTCGAGCACTAATTAAATCGGTATTAATATTATTAAAGAAAGAGAAATGTTGTTGGCTGTTATTTCACACACGGTTTATTTTAATTACACCAGTAAATTATTTGCACATATTTCAGTTAAATGTTTGTTATCACTGCACACTTGTGATATTGAAGTGACTTATATTATAATGTGTTGGACTGTGAGCAAGGTCCCGGAGATCGTCCTCCCCATCGTCGTCGTCGTCAAAATGATATTGCTATACTGTCACTGTCTATACTGTACTGTGCTGTACTGTGTTATACTAAATTGTTCTGAATATACTGTGCTACTGTTCTGTGTTGTACTGCCTTGTTCTGAATACTGAATATAAACATTCGCACTATGGTCTATATATGACATACACCTTGCATTTTCTCCCTTGGTCAACAAAGTAAAAACTAACCAATAGACAGAGTCCTGGCGACACATTTTGTGAAAGCTAGCTTCTTATTGGTATGAAGAAATGGCGTGCTCCCTTCAACAGGAATTGACGCAGTAGATATTTTAACAAGAAAGAAGGTATAAAAAAATATATTTTAGGGTGAGGTCCCTTTCACCTCATTCTGAGAAACGCGTGTTTGTTCATGGATGAATCTTAAAAGGATACTCTACCTATATTACTTTAAAGAAAAATTACCTTCATCCATGACTTTTTACATAATTTAGATTAATCCAAATCAATACATTACACTAACTATACATAAGAAGACGTCTGCACACCACACACAGAACGTAACAAAATGTAATAGTTTCTTTACTAGTCCCACTTAAGAATCTATTTCTTTTTTTGTATAAATACTGTTTTACTTTTTACATTTATATCTAAGAAGTCACTAATATACATATTGTTGTACACTCACTACCCCAATCAAGATTCGAGCCAGAGGTATTCAGAAAAATATAAAATAATAAATAAACACTTGATTTGCCTCCGTGACCTTTACCTGCCTCCGCATGAATTCTTACACAAACATTCATAAAGTGGTCACTAACCTTGTGCAGAAAAAAACCACCTTTAATTTAGTTTTGTTTTGCAAGCCGTCGAAAGTGTTCTTGTTTCTAGATGGATCTGTTAATTGGTTCAACCTCCCAGCCGTGCGGCATCGTCCAACTTTGATAATTCGTCCCGATATACAATTTGAGCCCCCACATGAGGCACGCCCCCTTCCATCCTCCCCTACTCACCCTCCTCTTGTACCCCTCGTGCCAGCCCAGAGCACCGCAGCTATTCTGCACTGCCATAACCTGGACACTCCTGCCGGCGGACTAAGAGCAAGAATAAATTTGCCTACCCCACGGGAGCTAAACATTTCACCCTAGATTTTCTTTAATGTTTTTTAATACTCCTCTTAGCCTAATACCTGTTTAGGCTACACACATATATGATAATTACTTTTAATGAGTGAGTGGAGTAGGGAGGGGGAAGGAAACATTTTAGAGCTATAGTAATAACAATAATAATATTGTGTGTCTGGCATACATCATGCCTAGCTAGGTAGTGGAAATAGTGGCCAGTACTAATGTACCTTTATCCAGGGGATGCCCAAATGTACTAATCGTACATCCTTTGAGTGGCGGCTCTTTCCTTATCCCGATGAGTTGATTTGATGGTGATAATGAGTATGAGGGTGTGGAACCAGTGGAAACACTTAAACCTAACTTAAACCTAACTAACCATACCCTGGTGACCATCAGGGTAGTTCATCTTTCGAGAAAAGTACCCAAGATACTATCCGGGAATCGAACCTGGGACCCGTATCATCATTGACAGGTCCATTGACCACTACACCATGGTGCTGGTCGTTTTAGAGGTAATCTATCAGTATTCGTGAGGAAGGAGAGTGGGTAACCATTTAGGGAAAACTACCCTCAGTAGACCCAACTGGGACTCAGACCCCTGTTTCCCATTGATCAGAAGGCCAATCTAACACATCAGTGACACTTTAGACAAGGGTTATAGATCATTTCGCATTGATCGGCTGCACGCCACTTCATGGATTCCTCATGAGGCCGCTTATTTCACTTGGTCCACAGTAAATTTTGCCAAAATACGAAAGTGTGCCAACCACGGATGGCTAAATAACAAGATGAGCATGGTTAATTGTCATACATAATGTTTTAAGGATAGCGATTTTTTATTTTAATTAATTAAAATACATACCGTTTGCGATTATATCCCTTAAAACTATGAAGATACATAATTGACCAAACATGTGAAAAAGCCGCATTGAGCACCTCAAAAGGCCACATATGGCCTTAAGGCTGCAGGCTCTCCATTCCTGCATTATACCATTCGGTCACTACAGTGGGTCCTAATTGGTTTTATCGGGTAATGTGGTGGTCAAGGTTCATTTTACTAGCTAGGGTTAAGATGACAGCATTTACTATTTATGTGAGGCCTTGTTCAGCTATCCAACTAGTATCCCTAATCATATACACATTAGGTATGGAAGCTATAACTAAAACAAAATTTTTATAGGAAGCCCACTTTCGATCATTAACCTTGATGGAAAATCACTAAAATTTGGCATTTTATAAATATGTCTTATTTGATTTATTAATTATAAACTTCATCTAAAAACCTATTAAAACTTCCATTATACCTCTTTATGGTTTAATGTATAAATTATCTTTACATAATTAATTAAATGGCCCAAGGATGTAAATATGAATGCACTTTTTCACCCGCCACTGTAGTGGTTTTCCAGTTTTCTAATAATTATATTACTTGATTAAGTTAGCTTGTAAGTCGTGTCCCGATATGTGTCTGTTAAAAAATATGTTAAGTAAGCCTTGTGAGAACAAAAATTTTGGACTCTTATGGATCAGTCTAAATCTTATAAATAATTTGTTTAAAGCTATGTTAAGAATTAGTTGACAATCAGATGGTAAGTACCTTTCATTCCCATTTAGATGATAACGTTTGAAAGTTATGACGTCATTTTACCCTACTTTAATCTTCAGACCAATTTATTAATTCAAGAACAGATTGTTGTTGCATTTTAATTTAACACACCAACACCAAACTTTATTTAAAATTAGACTAATGTCAATGCTTTTCTTGTTAGGTTAATCAAATCTCGCAGGTTATGGTGGGCAGGATATTTAGCGCGAATGGAAGAAACTAGAACCTCGTTCATGGGCCAAGGTATTGATTGGCAAAAGTAAGATTAAGAGACCAATGGAAATAACTTGTTGAAAAGTCCAAGATGGCGGATGCAACATATAAATAGAGTCCTATAGAGTTGAAATTTGTTATGTACACAATGAAGCCATTCATATTTACGAGAAAACTATGCAACTTTAAATATCTAAGATGGTGAACACAACGCACAAATAGAGTGTTTTTTTGTACATCCCGATAAACTTGAAGAGCCATGGACACAAATTACGCTACCTCCTGTTATGAAAAATCCCAAAATTGTTAAAAACAACAGGGAAAGGACTTCGTGTTAAATCCGAAACTGCGCTTGTCAGAAATAGATCAAACGCCAAGTATGTTAATGTTATTGTTAGGTAGTCTGTCAGTGAACTTATGCGACCTGTCCTCTGCCTCCTCCTTCAGCTTTTTCAGAATTTTCTTATTTCCTTCATGTCTTCTAATATTTGAATCCTCCTTCTTCCTAAGCTCCCTTTTCCCTCATCTTATCCTACTATGACGTCATGCAGAAGACAGTTCCTCTTAAAGGATGTTTCCGATCCAGTTTGCTTTATATGGAAGAATCACATGTAAAATGGTTATCTTCTTACCTACTCATTTGTCATCCTATCTGTCTGATCTTCACAAGTCTTCTCTACCACCAAATTTCAAAGTTCTCAAAGTATTTATTTTCCATCTTCCTATGATTTCAAATTTCTGCTTCATACAGGGCGATGCTCTAAATCTATGACACAGAAACTTGGACTTTTAGGAATATGGAAAATAAATATTTAGAGAGCTTTGAAATGTGTTGTCGGAGAAGACTTAAGAAGATAAAGAAAGTGGACAAATACAATATAAACCGTTGCTTTATAAAGTTGATTTACTTCACATCAGGTAGTCAAGTATTTTCATTTGGCTGTTTCGTAGCCATTAGTTTAAACAAGGGATCGGCCACTGGTCGAGTTAGTGGCAGTTTTCAATAGATCGTGTTAATTTAAAGTCGATATTTGAGTTTTTTTTAAACTCACAAACGTATCAAGTTCTATCAAATAATATTTTAGTGCTACCAAAATTACCTTCATTGGCTATAATCGGTAATGTTATAATACATTTAAATGTATATGAAATGTAAACTCCGTTGAACCTAAACGGTAGCATTGCTACCTTGACAGATTACACTATGGTCTTTTTTTATAGCTAAACCATAGTGAAACTTGTAAGGTGAACTTGATACTCAACAGGGTGAATAAAGGATATATTGTATTTATTAGATATTTTTTCTATCGATGTGAGGGCAGATTGATTTTATGGAATACAAAAGAGCAAAGATATAGAGTAGAAAAACGATGGGTTCTAGCAGGACCTCTGATAAATTTACAAGTCGATTAGGATCCATAAAGAGGTTGAAATATACGACAATGGCGAGCTTCGATTTCATAATGCATCATTCTTAGGTAAATATTCGGTAAATAATCTTAAAATTACGAGACATAACTCGAAATTAACGGCTAATTGAAGAAAATCTTGAATATGCTTAGAGCACCTAGTACCAAACAGAATAAAGACTTCACAGTTGTTCTTGGTCGATGTGGGAATCTAGCGTTTGAATATAAAACATTAACATATTGCATTTCTTAGAAATAAAGTTCGTTCGTAAAAACTAGAATATTATATGTTTTAACCAAGCATTGCGCATACAACTAGTATTTATATGAAAGTGGCTGTAATTTGTTAAAAATACAAACTATTTTGGATACGGATACGCCACGGTGTTTGAGGTGTCGGGGGTGTGGGGGAGTTGCAGAGAACGCGAGAAAGGGTGTTTTTGCAGTTTTAATAGCAAACAATTTTTTGACCAAAATAAATAAAATATTACGTCAGTATAAACTTAGAGCTTAATTTTTTCCACATGATAATATCAACTGTTGTTAATATCTGTCATAGCATAGGAAAGAAAAAGTTGCCGTTAAATTCTAGGACACTCTTGACAGATTAAACAACTGTTGGTATCTCCATGTGAAGAAAATTAAAGTGTTACTTTTCTTCTGAAGCAATATTTTATTTATTTTAGACAAAAAATTGTTTTTCTATAAAAACTAAAAACAAAAGCCTGCTGCCTTTAACCCGCGATCTCTACATCCTCGCCTTAAATGAGTTTAAATTTTTTATTTTTTAAATAAGGGTTTAATCATATTTTGTGCTACCTTAGGTGACCAACTTTGGGTTCTTAAATAAAATTGCTGGGGGCATTCCTTAACATATTAATTGCTACTTAAAAATACTATTTTATCTCTTGATTGATTAGTTAAACTTGAATACATTTAAATAAACATATTAGTGCTGTCATTATAGTAATTATAATGTTAAGGAAGTTCCAAGTGTATACCTACATCGGTGGACATCCGGGATAAATGTTATGCTGTGTGGTTTGCTGGTGACATATAGGTCAAGGGTCTAATTTCGGTGGGGGAAACTGAAGTTGTTTTGTTCCTAGAATATCTCCCTACTTACCTTCCTCATAAACGCAGGTACAATTCTTCTAAAATCACCTCCATAATCCTTGTGTCGTTGGTGTTTTTAAATACGTTTTGTATTTCAGTAGTAAATCGTAAAAAAAAAACAGTTTTATTGTAAAAAATGTGTTAATCCAAAGAGTCCGAATGGTTCTAATAAAAAAAATGTAAACAAAAATCAAAACTTGCATGCACAACCTTAACTTCACTTAATGATGCATCATTGCCGTAGGTTTTTACGTCCAGTGTGTTACGGTCCCACCTCATATCTCCGGAGAGATAATAGTGGTTCGTGCTAAGAACTCGTTAGCGCTCTTGCTATAAACCCACAGCAACCCGTGTCATTGGTCTGCGATATAACCGCGTGTCCATTTGGAGGGTGTTAAAAAGCTGGTCATACACGTTTGAAGTAAGAAGGGTTTGATTCTGGACGGGTGTAATTCGGTGCTTTCTCTCTCTCTCTAGACTGGTTTTCTGTTACACCCACTGGTACTGTCACCTCTCAGAGTTATAATAATCTTAATAAATAAGTGGGGTTCAATCCTCGGTCCCGGCACAGATTTATCTGATTGCCAAACCCTTCCTTCACCTCTGGCAAGACGTGTAATAACCACAACTTGTTAATGTGTGGAATGCCAGGCCTCCACCGTGGCTCGGATCCCAAGTTAAACTGTAGATCCTCCATTTAATCTAACAATCACCCTACTATTACACATTAGCGTAGGCGTGTATGTATAACCAGAACGGGTAGTAAGATGCGGTGATATAATAATAATAATAATAATAATAATAAATAAGTGTCGACAAGTTTCTTAATAAGTGTTTAATGATTTCATATAAGGTTTACGGATTGAAAGGGTAACTTGGGGGAAGTTGTCGAAGGGTGGGGAGAAAAAACCTGTTAAATAAGATCTGGGAAAAATAATATACATGATCTAGATTCGAACCTAGACTTCTTTACCATCGGAAATGTAATATACTTCTAGCCTGATATGGCGTAGAGAAGCTCACTTTGAGACACTCTTCTCTAAGTGCTGAGGCTCACCAAGAACCCTTCAGGGACTCCTCGAGATCTTATACACTTCAACCAAAACAAAATATTGAATAAAACATTGCCACTATTTCTATAAAAAAAAGTATTTTTTTGACAAGAAAAACATTTGTTATGTTTAACAAATAATGTTTTTTTTATCTAGTGGTTCATGATTAATATTAAGTTATTGATAAACACGGATTTACAAAATGTATCAAAGTTTTAAATTCTAATGCGGTTAACCTCATTCCATAAACCCACTTAAACATAATTGTTTTAGGGGTGTAAAGGGTTCTGGAGGCTAAAATTTTTGAGATTTACTGCCTTAGAGGCTTAAACCATATGACCATAGGTAGGGGGTTGATTTCGACCCAAACCAAGGTTTCTTTAAAAGGGCAGATTGAGCTGTATATACACATTTTTATTTTCACAAACAATCTTTTAAGTACAATTACTAACTCGTGTCGGTGATCGCATTGTCTAAGGCGCTACTCTCACAGTAGACTAGACTGCCGATGAAGGGGAGATCAAAGCTTGAATATATGTTGGGTGAACTCAGGGTGGTTTTCCAAAATGATTTTCCACTCTCCCTCTACCTAAATATGAGCAAGTACACTTCAACTATGTATAATCTTCCTAATGCCTAAAACTATTAGCGTAATAAATACATAAGCGTTTCACCCTAACGGTTAGTAAAACGTTGTACTAAAATAATCCCAATAATTATTGAAACTTCTTAAGCAATACAATAGTAGGCCTATGTGCTGGCTGTGTGTACTTCTGTAAGGCCGTCATCAGACCGGATCAGACAAGACTGTCTTAGTCAACATTATTATCTCAATATATTTGATCTAAGATGGAATGAGACTGTATGCTCACCAGATCAGTCATTTTGTCAGAAACAAAAACACCCAGTAATAACTGTTTGAAATGGTTCCTCAGTCAACTCCAATATGCATTGGGATGAGGAGGTAGTAATAATTTGCGGTTGGAATTTTTTTATGTTGGAAGGAAACGAGTAGATGTTGTTGGGTACATGATATAAATAGAGTAGCCAGTATTTTCTCTTTGCCATCTAATTCCATTATATTGACACCCTATTAATTAAAAACCACACGAATCCTAGTAAAATACGGCAAATAATGCAACTTATTGTCAACAACACCACGTGGATGCCAATTGAGCTTGATGAGGAACGGACAGCGCACGCCCAGTACAGTCTGTCTGATAACCAGTTCAGACAGGCCAAAGCTTCTCGTGTTTTTGACTAATCGTGACTAATTGACACCAAAGCTGTCTCAGACAAAATTACTAATTTAGTGTGAGGTGCCTCATTTGATCCACTGTATTTTGCGTATTTTTACTCTGTTCGAGACAAGGCTGACTAAGACAGTCTTGTCTTATCCGGTTTGTGGAATATGGCCATAATTGCCTTTCAGCCAAAAATAGAGTTTTAAAATGATATTCTAACATAAACCACAGGTGGTAACGTATTCGAAAGGAATTATCCTACAATCCACCAAACTAGACCATCCTAAAAGCCGACACACCTCCAACTACTTTCAGGCGGAGCAAAAACAAAACCGAAACTTAAATAGTATTTCTAAAGTGGATGAGAAAGGTTAATAGGGGATAAAAAATAAAATAAAATGAACATGGCCACTCTTCATGAATGCAAGAATCGATGTAAAAAAATGTATAAAAGAGTGAGAGATTAAAAAGGTTCTAGTTAACTTCTGTTCTGTCTGCAAAGTAGTATTTATGTTGATAATATCTTGGCGCGTCGCTTATTACGAGATCGCTCAACAAACATTGCTTTAGTTAGTACTGCGTTAGGGAAGGTAGGAGCTTCCTTCCTTTCTAGTTAACGACACCCTCCACACACCTCTTTCATAAAAAAGATGATTNNNNCCCCCCCCCCTCCAGAGTCTCTGACGCCAGCCTTTCCTAAAGAACACATCATCACAAAAACACCCAAAGTTAATGTGTACTTTAAACAACACACGCACACAATGAAGAGAAATTAAAGTAAATTCTGAAATACTACAGTGAGAAAGCTTTTCAGGAGATAAACTTTGTAGATATTTTATCAAACAAAACGCCTTCCACCCCCTCACCTCAACCCAATGCTCTTTCCTCACGTTTGTAAGACAATGGAAGCCGAATTCTCGGCCCTAGTTGTTAGTTTGCGTTAATCGGTCTACTTGGCCCTTTTTACATTAAGTTTTTTTTATTATACTTTTAATCGATAACTCTTTTACATCTGCCCGAAAAATTGTATTGTGAGAAAGAATGTTATTCATAGTGATAATTATATTGATATATAATTCCTATACTAGAAACTTATCCATCCGAATTTGAAGAAACAAGGTTCAACCAGGGTAATCCGTAATTTTAGAAGGGTTTGCTTCTGTGGATGTAAAGAATTGGACGTACTCACTAAACATGTCTTGGAAACAGCAAATTTACTTACAGTTTGAAAAATAATATTTTATATTTTGTTACAAAGACAGAATAAGGCCCACAACTTGTTATCAACAAAAAAAAGCATAGATTTTTGTTTAAGATTTAATGATTGCTACAGTAGCCGTACGGCTTCTTTGGTGCTGACTGACAGTTCACAGCTGACTTCTGACAGTCAACATTTAGGTATGTACCTAAATTTTGACTGCCAGCAGTGACAGCTGCTAAACACATGTTTTTTCAGATCATATGGTTTGGCGTAGGGAAACAAAATTTGATCTGGTAACTTTTCAAAGCTTTTAGCTGTCAGCTGTGAGCTGTCAGTCAGCACCAAAGAAGACATGGGGCTACTGTAGCAAGCCGGACGATCTCAAAGTTTATAAATTATAATGATATTGATGTTAGCCCCGCAATTGGGTGCCAATTATTGTGCTGTGGGATTTTATTGCCCCATGATTGGACACCAATTATTATGATACCCACCCACGATTGAGAATCAATTATAGTGATATCTGTATTTGGGCAATTATTGGGCACCAATTATTATATTTCCGGATTTTATATGATGATTATGCGGATGTTAATAATGTGGACCCGTGTATGCCTTACGGTGAGCAGTAAGTATGATACCGGGTTTTATGATGATGACGACGCGTACGTATCTTACTACGCACTTGTTATCACACGACTATGACGGTCTGATTTTATGTAATTCAATTGAAATCAGTAAAATTTGATGTTCATACACAATTTATTACTTTGATTACACTTTCTCACTGTTATAAAGTCGACATTGATACAGTTCTTTGTTAATTTCCGAAATGGTGTGGAGAGTCAGATCTAGTGCTGTTCAAAATTTTGTTTTCTGTGATATTACAATGTTATGTTTTCTGAGTACTGTGTACTTTGTAGATTTATGCTACTGTGTGGATTCAAACGCACAAGCTGCTTATATATTACCTACCCCTTGCCTCTTGGACCCCTTGTCACCATTGTTAAAATAAACTATAGAAGAACTCCTGGCAACCTGGTGTTGGGAAGGCTAACTTCCTATTGGGTAAAGGGAGCCAGCATGTCACATGGTTTTCAAAATACAACAGAGATGTCTTTTAAATAAAGAAAGTTTTAAAGCGCAATATAAATTACTTTTGAAAACGTGTGATTCTCCATGTATGAACTATTAAAAAGAGATTTTACATACAGTTCTTTAAAGAAAAACACACGTCATCCATGACCTTTTTAATATATGAAAGGGGTCCAAGACAGTATAATTACAATATGAGTCGAAAGAGTGTTTCAAATAAAACGTTAGCTCGGATAATCTCGAGGAGATCAAACTGGTTTCTAGTGGGTTTTTTAAAATCATCTACTATTTTACAGTTCAAAGTTACCGCCTATTTGAAATGAAATATCCTCACAGTGCAGTTTTGAACTTGCCATTTATAAAGTTTCAACACCACTAAAGTAATTCAAAATAATCTAAAAATGCTATGTTGTGTTCTTATCTCTTTCGGATGTATTGAGGGTGGTTATTTACAATATGTTTTCCCACTCTCCCTTCACGTAAATGTGGGTTCACTTATAAATATCACCCTCCTCATCCCTAAAACATTTAGCGTAATTAGTATATAAGCGTATGACCCAAACGGGTAGTAAGAGGCGGTGCTAAAAAAAAATATACATTTACTGTTTTAGACATTTAAAAAAAACTTAAGTTGAAGGTGTGTTATTTCTTATTCGAATACATGTTGATGGCTTTCCTTTCTATTTCAGTGTGATGAATATTTAACATAACAAACCCGTTTTTTAAATAATACGGGCTTTCTGAATATCTGCAACACGTTTTAGATCTCTGGTAGTCGCCCCCCTTAAATTGCTAATTTAATGAATGTGTTTTGTATAATATTGGCTTAGGATAGTTAAAGTCCTTTCACACCTACAATTAATGTCGAAACTATTAAAAAATTACCATATTTTTTATACTCTTGAATGTTTAATTAATCAAAATCAAAAACTAGTTTTATTTGTCATATAAATGAGCCAGAAAAGTTGTTTATGGTTTAATCAAGCATTAAATACGTTAACGACAAATACGATCACAATGGTACTAAATCATACTCAAAATATACCTACTTTTATTTTATGCGGAGGACATACTTTTATATTGTTTTAGTCCCTCGTATACTGCATCTTACTATCCCTCTCTTGAGCTAGTTCTATCCAGTCCACCCCATTACACTCTATCCTTATCTTTGACTAGTTCTATCCAGTCCACTCCATTACACATTATCCCTATCTTTAACTAGTTATATCCATTCCACCTAATCACATCCTATCCACTCTGAGCTAGTTATAACCAGTCCAACTCATTACACCCTTTCTCTTTCAAGTCCATTCTAATGCTATGCTCTCATCTGCGTCTATATTCCATTCACGGTAGGAATTACTCTCTGAAAGGTCTTTTTTCCTACCAATATCCTACTATATAGTAGATTTATGGTAGGGAAAAAGGCCTTTCAGAAGTCAATTCCTACGGTGAATGGAATATAGGTCTTCCCAACGCGTTTGCCAGTAATTCCCCAAACACGGTTCTAGTTTCTTCCATTCACGCTGCAATGTCTGGTAATTAGTTTCTTACAGGGTATTATCTAACCTCCTCTTTTTTTGAGCATATATACTCTAATGTACTTTGCTTTCAAACACACTTAATTTTTTTTTATCATATCACGTAAGTTTAAATAAGATGCTATAATATAAATTTATTGAAAAGAATAAATGGGCCATTTCTGTGTCAAGTGATTCAATAATTTTAACACTTTTGAATCGTCTTGGATTTTTTTCAAATTTGGCTTGTCAAATGTAGCAATAGAGATAGTAGATACTCCAAATTTACTGATTTGTATCTGCAGTAGTTTTTAAGTTAAGTCCAAAAATCGCAATTTTCCTCCGACATGCAATCATTAGATAAATAATTACTCAAGCAAGGAATGAGATAGAGAGCTGGGGAGAAAAACACGTTTTATAGCTTTTTAATAACATCACTCGTTTTGAACAGTTTTTAATTCCAAGTTAATGCCATACACTTGTTTTTATTTCGTTTAAGATATTTGAGGTATTTAACGTGTGCACTTTCTCAACCGATTGATTATATCTGCACACGAGAATTTCTATAAGGGAGAGTGAAAGGGCCTACCTATTTTTCTGGGAAAGCTATTTTAACGTACCTTTCAGGGTTCTTTTACTTGCCACGATTGACATATGGAACCGACTGCCTTAATTCCCCTCCGAAGGAAGTTGTGTTACGGATTTTTATCACTTAAGAAAAATCCATCGACTCCGTTTGGGGTTGAACCCACGAGCATTGGCGAGCACCATACAATTGTTGACCTAGACTTTCTCAAAAACCTAATTTTTATAAATTTTTGAAAAAAATCACAAATTAACTTTTATATGTTTTCAAACATAATATGAGGAAAGTTTCATAATGGAATGACAGTGTTTTTTTTAAATTGGATCACTCTCCACGGAACGACCTGAATCTGGCATTTCAGTGAGTATCGCGTCTACCTTTTGAGTCAAGGGTGCTTCGTTTGAGTCCCGGTACAGTCGAGCTATTCATCGAACTAGAGTTTCTCCTTTTACAATGATGAAATTACTTTCGGGAGTCTAGGTACTGTTTCGGTTATGGAATTAATTTAATTTGTAATCATTTTTTATAGCAGTTAGCTAGGAAAGATCACTCTAATTATTATATATAGCAACAATGATTAAAATTTGTTTTTAATTATAAAATTGCTACCATTAAATTAGCATATATTAAAATAGTTGTAATAAAATACAGCTAGGCCTATCATAGCATAGAATACCTTGACACCCCTAGCTACGAGAAAGTTGAACAGTTTGTACAGATAGAATGCAATGCACTCAAAGTGGTGATTAATTAGGTTGCAATTTAGTTCAAATTTCCTTGATCAACATAAGCTGATGTGGAAATATTAGTAATACGTCATGCATAGCGCATACCTCTTGTAAACGAACTGCTTCGAGATAAACTCGATTAAAAACAGTAATTAAGGTAATAATTTACGTGCTCTGCATCCCCGGCTTGTATTATTTTGTTTGAGGAGCCCCGGGATTTAATTGCCATGAACAGTTATCTTAATTTCGGGTTCTCTTCTTTCGCAAGGAGGAAGGCGGGTTTGGCCACATGTGGGTTTATTTATTTTCCGTGGTGCTAACTTGTCGGAATAGCCAACTAGCGACCGGTGGCGGTGCAATAGTGAACTAAAGCTACTAAACAATTATTTTGGTTGGAAGTCTGTTCTGAAGCCTTATCTCGTACCTTGGTCTTACTGTAGAGTAGTATTATGGTAGGATAGACTCCGTTCTGGATGAACTACCTAGTACCATCATGGAAGGCCTTTTATCCTGCCAAAGAACGATAAATGTTCTCATGTTTTAAGGCGTCACTGGACTGTCGTTGAAGGGGGAGATCAAGGTTCTACTCTTGGCCGGTTTTATGGTTTTTTTGAGTTCCAATGCCTTAGTTAAATTAATATATTTTTGTAGCGTTAGAAAAATTCTGGAGAAAAATCTTCCGCAACCTTACCGTAGAAACGTTCCGCGACACGACACGCTAATCTCTAATTTAAACTTTAAGCTGTCGCGTGTACAAACATTTGTAAAAATTCTGAGTTAAGTGATCTTAGGTTAAAATAAATCAATTATTATTATTATTATTATTATTATTATTAGCACCGCGTCTTACTACCCGTTCGGGTTATACGCACTTACGCTAATGTGTAATGGTAGGGTGATTGTGAGATGAAATGGAGGACCTACAGTTTAACGTGGGATCCGAACCACGGTGGTGGCCTGGCATTCCCCACATTCACAAGATGTCTTGTCAGAGGTGAAGGAAGGGTTTGGTAATCAGATAAATCTATGCCGGGACCGAGGATTGAACCCCGGCCTCCAGCACAGATGTCTGACACCTTACCCCTAGACCGCCAGGTCACCAATAAATCAATTATTATCAAAATAACTTTATTTATATTAAAAAATGAATCTAAACTCTAGTATACTTAAGGTAAAGTTGACATAATTCCCAAGTTAACGGTAGAAACGCGAGACACGAACCCGAAATAAAAGTAGGCAAAAATGTAACCCGACAACGATGGATTTGAAGAATAGCAGCCAACAACTCCCAGGATCTGATCTTACAACACGACCCCCCAAAAACCATTCCTCCAAAATAACACCCTGACAACTTGGCTTCAACAACGTTGAGACTCGACAAAACGGAATCCTAACAATCCTTTATTAAGATTTGAAAAAATTAGAAATCCTAATTATTGATGCTATTTTATAGTGTGGAAACAAATAAATAATGTTCTTAAAGTGCATCATGGAGCCAGAGATAATATTACAGAGCAAATAGCTCCAGGGTGCACAGTTTGAGAGAACGCTGCCCTAAGCTACCGTTAAGACCACGTGTAACAAAACAAAATCTTCAACTCTGACTCTTAACAACCTTCACAATAATCCTCGGGCGTCTATTTCTACCCCTATCCTGTCAGTGCTGCGTTGATTTTTGTATAAAATAAAGAATCACCTTGAAAGCATTAAATGTTTGATTTATAAAAAAAATATTGCCAAAAATGGGGAGGCGGTTGGGAATTTGACTATCTACCAAGGTGGGCGTCAGCTGAGAAAGTTTGGGAACCACTGCATTAGCGTACTAGCACATATGTGTGCATCTTAAACATATAGTAAGACCCGGTGCTAAGAAAAAGTTATGCTAATATTTAACCTAAGATTTAACCTAACCCCCGAATGGCCACAGCTCGGCTACCCAGATGTTTCACGGACGTAGATTATTTAATAATCACATAACATCATGAAACTTTCTCTGATGTCCCACCTTAAAAAAGAGAATGAATAATGAATGTGAAGCTGAATTTTAACTTTTCGCCAAGGATCGCTAACATTGCCAGAGGACCTTTTCAGCGAGAGGTCCCATTCAAAACTCAACCAAACGCTACAACACATTCTTTTTTGAAACACAATACAAATATTTAAATTTATTTTCATAATAGCCTGTGCCTTCAAAGACGTTTGACAGAGTCCTCTCTTTTCCTTCAGGGAGGCTGTATTTTTTTCTTCCTCGTCTTTTTGACAAAAGGTAAGGGGTTTAAGTTTTCTCATGAATTCTTGTGTGGAACACCGTATGTAATCTTGTTTACACTACGTCAAGTTTGATAACGGCTTAACATCTCCCCGAGGTATTCAATGTCATTCACTCTCCGACATATTCTACTCTATTTCTATGGAAATGCTGCGTTTTTAAAAAAATAAAGAGAGGCCCTCATCGCATGTCGGACAGCTGTCTGCCGAGAGATCTATTTGTTCGTCTCTCAGGCCGATTCCATTTCATTAGCATACATGCTCTACGATTCCGCCATGCCTGCCTCCATGCCCTTCTTTGGCAAATGTAATTATTTACTCAAAGTTTCGACATCTCCTGGCCCACTTGCCTTGTTATGGTTGCAAGGGGGTCTTTATTTCAATACAGAACTGTGTTTAGTACAGTCCGAGTTATTATTATATTTGTACAAGAAAAATGTGTTGTAACTTTTATACGTGCTTATAGTGACGGGAATAATATTTTAGAAAATATACATATTTTTTTTGTTACATTTTTCATCGATAACATTTTACTTTATTATCAGTTTTGAAAGTGGCTGCTGTAGATAACATGCAAGTATCTTTAATAATGTTTTAAATGGTCAGATACGTTGCTTCCAAACCCTTGCTTAGTATAGGATCCATGCTGAGGAGAGTGAGGGACCACGTGTAAAGGTTTATCTGACGTCCGGTGGAACTCGCTTGAGTGAAATTACTTTCAAAAAGTGAAAAAATTTAATATGTAGTTTGATTTGATTTTATAGTGAATATTTACTATTCAATTAAAGTGTTAATTTTCAAGTTACTGACCGTCTAATTGCTTTGACCTCATCCTGTATAGTCAGTACACCACTGATGATGATAATTCCGAAGACTGATGATTAAAATGCTGAAATATTACCGTTTAGGACATGTTTGTATATCAAAGATAACCTTCAGGTCCTAGTAAGAGCTATCAGATATGTCATATATCTATTGAGTGCCACACTATTAGAAATAAATTGTTAACTGGGCTAAATCATGGATATATTCAGGAATATAATGAGGGCCAACATTTCATGTATTGAAGTAACTCAACCAATTAAGCTTTGTTAAGCACAGAACGCTTTTAGCTTCACTATATTTACCTTTAAAGGTACCCAATTACACAATATTCCTCTTTTATAAGTTACACAGAAGGACCAACTAAGGTAAGCTTTCAACCTTTCATTGTAAACGGAATCTACGTGTTTCGACTACTGTGTCCATGTAAAATAATGGTTTGTATTTTATAAAAGTTCCTGCCTACCAGAATCCTACCTTAGCTGCATAAACTCGTGACATAAATAATATAATTATTATCTCATCCTAAGTATGAGCCAAACGTTGTAGTTAAACCATGTACTCAAGTAATATTCACTGTGTTTGACTTGTTTTATTTGAACCATCCAAACTTTAGCTACGTATTGAATTTAGTTTAATCTAGAACTCAAGAAACGTTAAAGTACTTTAAATATTAGGTTTTTATCGCAGCTCGGTCAAGAATTTCCATTCTTAAATTTGACTGCAGACAGCTCTTGTCATCTCGAATCTTTTCGGTCGTCTTCCTCCATGCCAAGATCGCAGTCACTTCTTTATCCCAGTTTTTTCCCCTCGGCAACATTTCAAACCTTTCAAATTCTGCTCGTGTTTTTTTCTTCTTACCTTTTGTATAAACTCTTTATCCCTTTCTTTAATGCATCGCTTAGCCTGTCTTCTATTCTGCATTTCAAATCACACTATTTCGCGAAAAAAAAGAAGAGAATAAGTCAAATTCAAGGATGTCTTGTGTGTAACCGAGCTTGAGGTATATCCTAAAGGAAGTTTGGCCTACATGGTGAGTGATGACTCTTACAAGGTTTAGGTTAAGTTTTCTTTTTCTACATTGCGTCTTACTACCTAGCTGAAGGGCACTTTAGCTAGGTCGGTAGCGTGTTTGTCTATTGATCTTAAGTCCCCGGGTTCAATTCCCGATATGACTGAAAAATTTATCATTGGAGATATGTTGGTCTCACCTTTCACAGTGATAAATTAACTGGTACAGGCTGGTTGCTGTGTCTGCTCTAGATTTAAGTTAGTTTATAAGTCGTGTGCTGATACAATAAGTCTGTTCAGAAAGTGCACGTAAATGACCTCAAATAAATTAAAAAATAAATAAATTTCTCGTTTTAATTGTCAGTAAATATGGAGAATAGTTACAATTTGTAATTGAAGTGAAATTTTCCCTTTAGAATTTTGAGGAGTCACGCACGCACTTTAGCAGTATTATATGTCTGCCTCCCAAATATAAATATGATGTTGGTAGGAAGAACAGTAGACGTTCGTTACTAGTGTTTTTAAAACAATTTTAATATATCCATACATCAAGTCATGTTATCAACAGCTGTCACGTTTAACAAATATTATTAATACCTATAAAATAACACATATAATACAGTAAAATGTTATCAATGTTGGCCACAAAGAAATATATTTACATTTTCTCTACTGTTGTTCTAACTAAAACCGCACGTACAGACACAAACACAATAAAAGTGGCCAGGCTCCACCCCACCCCTGAGGAATCACATCTTAGCTCCGCCGACACCATCTCTTGGAGTTTCTCGGTACTACAGTGGGCGTTTCGAAACAAAACAAACAAAAATCCAAACATTAGGGCCGCGAACTAGCGAGCGGTCAGTTCGTTCCTGGGCGGCTCTCATCGCTGGCACCTGTTGCAGGTCCGCTGGTTTCTTGATTTATAACACGATGACCCCCAACTTCACCCAGTTGACAGAATAAATCACCTACCCCTCCCCCCCTCTCACTACCTACCCTGGCCCATTCTTCATCAGCGGCCAAGAGACTGAGCGTTTACAGTGCAATCTTCTTAAGACGTGTTTTATCTAACGACCTGAAAAAATACTAGATCTATTTTCACTTGACAAACTTTAGTGGCCAAATGGTCTAATACGTCACTTCCGTGTTAGACTGGCTTGTTGATCACGCAGAGATTGGGGTTAGAGTCCCGATTGGATCTACTGAGGGTGGTTCTTTCCCACTCTCCTTCCACGCAAATGCTTCCTTCCTCATCCCTACGTCATTAGCGCAATTATCATACACGCGTATTAAATGAACAGAAGACACGGTGATATAAAAACAATTTAATGTATTGATACGTCAAGTCATATGATCTGCAGCTGTCATTTTTGATTGGTAATAGCATTCATTACCTTTGAACAATTTCTAATAGAATATGAAATGGTTAACAATTTTGAATTTTAAAAAAATGTTTTTTATATTTTCTAAAAAAATCGTTCCTATCAGAGTTTTTAGCGGCTGCATATGGTAGTGAAATAATGAAGTTGTGTTACAGCCTGCAAAACTCTCAAAGAATCAAAAGCTTGTTTCACACTTTTATTTAAGGTGACCTGGCGGTCTAGGGGTAAGGTGTCGGACTTCTTTGCTGGCGGCCGGGGTTCAATCCTCGGTCCCGGCACAGATTTATCTGATTACCAAACCCTTCCTTCACCTCTGACAAGACATCTTGTGAATGTGGGGAATGCCAGGCCTCCACC
>CABFVX010000918.1:0-32795 GCA_902151425.1 Timema shepardi
ATTATTATTATTATTATTATTATTATACTTGACCAAACTAAACAGTATGGTTACGGCCAATGAGTCGAGAATTTGTGTTCCAATTTCAAAACAGGATCACTTCTTATGTTAAGTTTAAACGACTATAACTTGGTAGTCATACCTTATTTTACTCCCAGGAGAGAGGGAGGTTGAAATGTACCAGAATTTGCGTGGAGGGAGAGGGGTAAACAATTGAGAACAAATCACCTTTAATACACCCAACTGGTATTCGAAACCCAATATCTCTTAACCAGCAGTCAAGTCTGTTGTGAAAACGAAAACGATGCCCTTAACCCTAAACGGTAATTCCTCACTCCCACATTGATCCCCTGCAGTTCTACTGTTATATAGTCCCGCCATACGTAGTTGTATCAGTTATAGCATCCTTGATATCTCACGGCGCTTTCTTTGGCTTTGATAAACGTATTCCACTTGGTGGGTTGGTTGAGATTGCGAGCTAAGGCCAGTGTTGTTGCACTTTTTATAGCATATATAATATATGTAATTCTACTATATATATATATAATTGCTCCAGTGGAAACATAAGAGTTTAATTTTCTTCACATGGTGATATCAATGGTTTTTAGTATTTGCCATGAGAGTAGCATCATTAGATTTTTTTTAATGAAGAGAAAAGGTTGTCATACAATTCTGGGACACATTTCAAAAACTATTGATATCACCACATGAAGAAAATTAAACTCTTTGTTTCCACGGGATAATTATTTGGTTTATTTTGGCCTTAATAATATTTTGCTATAAAAACAGCAAAAGCATCGGATTTTCTTGCGTTTACCCCCTTTAATCCCACCTTAATGGGGCCGAGGTCGTAAGCAGCCACTCGCGCATGCGTGGGAAACAACAGTAGTGTGCAAATTATTTGGGACAAGTTTATATTTTCATTAAATTGTCATATTACCAAGGGTTGTTGGTTTAATCCAGTTTTAACTGCTTTCGGATATTTTTGGAGGCTGACCTTGAAAAACATAAACCTGTTTTCACTCTTTTTATAATATTGAAACAATTTTACTTACAGTTGAGTGCTGGAGTCAGTGAAAAAAGTATGTTGTTTTCTGCTTTATTTTGCTAGTATTTGATTGTGTGCGTATAAATGTACATTACTCCCAAAAAAGAGGGCAAAGATTGTTGCTCATTAGGAGCACACTTTTATGATTTTGAGAGATATTTTTCTGCTATTTATGTAGAAAAATATAGTGTTTCCATGATAATAAACACACATACAAATTTGGGATTGTTGTGTCCAAAAATAAAAGGAAAGCGTGGGATAAAACTAAATACAATACGAAGAGATTAGAAAAATTATATTAAGAAATAGTTAAATTAACCCAAGTAATACAAGAAAGGACCTTCAGAGAGATTTGTTAACAACTTATATACACAATGATTCGTCAACAGTACGGTGCAGGTTTCTTGAAATAGGGTGGAAGGATAGAAATCCAATAAAAAAAGAGCCTTTTATGATATCTGCTACAAAGAAGAAATTTTTTGGCATGGGCAAAAAAGGCAAATCCTGGAGTGCGATTACTGGAGAATGATAGTTTTATCTGATGATACTTTTTTTTGACCAAGGATAAAAGCCAACCGTTGTTATAAGAAGTAATGATGAACCAATCAGAAATGTATATCTTCAACAGATTGTGAAACACCCTCCCAAAATGATGTTTTGGAGTTATTTTACATCAAGTGGGCTTGGAAGTCTAAGTACCGGTTGAGGGGATGATGAATTAATCAAACTATATCGAAATTAAAAAAGGATAATTGTGCCATTCAAGCAGATCTTTGCTGACACTAATGGCACATTCCAGCATGATCTTTCCTCATGTCACAATTCAAAATCAGTCATGAAATTCATCCAGGAAAACAACATATCTCTCCTTTATTTACCTGGAAATTCTCCGGACTTAAACCCTTTTGAGAATGTGTGGAGTATTCTCAATAAATGACTTGGAAAAATGGACTGTCCAACAAATTCATGCTTAGTAACTAGAGTAATAACGTCGTAGTTTCATGATGAGCAAGTGAAAAACATTTGTTCTAGACTGGTTGAGTCAATGCCTAAATGTATTTAAGAAGTCATTGCAGCTAAAATAGGGCCCATTTTATACTAATTTAAAGTAAAATAACTGTAATTAAAATTGTTTTTATAAAAACATACATCCATGTGAAATTTTATGTTGTCCTAATTAATTTGCACACTATTGTATGAAGGAAACACTACCCTCAGTACACGCGGAAGGAATTCGAACCCCGACCTCCCCCTTTCTAGTAATTCAGTCTAACATCATAGCACCAGTATCGGTGGTTGCATGATATAATGCTTTACACTAGTGTTAGACTGAAGGATCTGTGAAGTGGAAGTCAGGGTTTAGATCATTATCAAATGTACGTAAAGTGGTGTTTCCTAAATAACTTCCCACTACTCTTTCTACGCCATATTATTTACATTTAGCATACTTTTTTACTTTACTCATCCCTACTCAATTGGCTTAATTAATGTACGCGTTATCCTGAACGGGTACTAAGACGTGGAGAAAAAAACTACCAAAACACGAGAGTGACGCGTTAGCTCATGATGCGGGTATTATTATATATACTATTGCATGAATAAACCAACCATAATATTTGTTGGACCTTGGGCATAGTAGGTGTCACGGGTGGAGAGACGAAACACCCTCATTCCACTTGTAAGATGGGAGGGGACGGAGTCAGCACTGCTGACGGGGCGAAGGTCGTGGTAAGACAGACAGACAGATGGACAGTAATTACAGCCGGGTCCTGCTAGGAGAGACGGGCGGGCATACCAAGTAAAACTGAGGACAAGACACACATCGCTATGCAAGAATAGAGAGGGAGCTTCTAACGTGGCTCAGTGGTTCGGTCAGCCTCTTACCACACATACAGGAGTGTTATGTGATAGTGTAAAAATAAGAAAATAACTAAAGTTTCGCAAAATGTTACAGTACAGTAAATGGTTTGTTAAAAAATATATAACTACTCATTAAAAAAAAAACAACAATGTGACATTAAAATGAGATATGCCAATTGTGAGTCAGGAACTACTATTATATTTTCATAATGCAAATTTATAAGTAATTTACGTTAATTTATGAATGTATGGACGATATTATAACAGGTTTGTTAGTATTGTAAAATATGTTGCTCAGATCGAAAAAAAAATCTTGAGTTGTAGTTTTGACCAAAATCATCAAACGTTTGAACAGTCGCTGGGGTTTATTACAAACACGGTCATTTGGACAAACAAACAAAAAATCTTTTTTTCCCCTAGGTACGATGAATAGTTAATATTTATTTTAAACTAATTCTGTTAACTTATCAGACCTGACAAATAGGAATAAGGAATTAGTATAAAATATTTGTAAAATATTGAAGTATAGCCTATACATTACTGTAGAATATTACCACACTGCGAAAAATAATAGATATGCAATTTTTAAATTAGCTACAGTCTTCTTACTAAGATTTTAATTATTTCTTCCAAACAGAACACGTTCACTTGTATTTATGATTTTAAATTATCAAATTGGATACTAATTATCGTTGAATTTATCTCTCCCAAGGTCGTTTTTGACTTAAAGGTTGGAGTTGGAATACTAGTGTAATGCTCCGGGAGTGCAGGTACATTTCTCCAAGAAACCCTACTTGTCCCTAAATAAGATATTAAACCAATATTAATGTGTATGCTAATCTTAATGATTAAACAATATAGGTCACTAACTAAATAACACATCATTATATATCGAATACTCTGGAAAATCCTTGGATATAGTGTTGTGTTTCATTCTAGTGAGCTCCATTTTAATATCAGGACAGCCCTCATGGATCAGTTTATGGTACACATTAATTAAACATTTAGTATTTGATATATCCAGGAATAAATTAATACCAGTGGATCGTTGAAAGGATTACTGCTTATCCCGCTAAAATTTACTCAAATCTAATGATTGGGACAAGTTCTATAGAATAAGGCCTATCTTGATTTTCTATTTGAAGGCTCACTTGCCAAATGCTATCAACTTTCCATGGATGTTGAGCTCTCGGTTTTTGATTTCAAGAGCAACGTATGTTTTCCCCTTCACGCCACGATGATAGCTTTAAAACGACCCCTCTACCAGCTCTCTATCTATTTGATGCACCATATCAATCACGTTAGAATGGAGCTATTATTTTTAACCAAAGATAAATATTCTATATACTTATATACATACTGTACATACACAAATAATGGTTTCCATGGTGATGAAAACAAAGAATAATTGTATTTATTTAGCACCGCATTTTACTACCCGTTCGGGTTATACGCTTAAGTACTAATTACGTTAATGGATTAGGAATTGATAAGGTTGAGTTTAGAGGAAGGGAACCCGCATTTGCGTGGCGGGAGAGTGGAAAACCGTTAAGGACCCCCCTCCCCCAGTTCACCCAACTGAGATTCGAATCTCGATCTTCGCGTGCTCAGCAGTCAAGCTCAACACGAAACTAGCACTTTAGCTAACTACTCGACCAATGCGGTTAATAATTGTACAGGTGAGCCACCGTTCACATAGCAGGACAATATGGAAGATTTTCTAGTATAATTGGGCTTTAGTTTTAGGCTATTACTGTGGGTTTTTTTTCTGCATCTTGTACCTCTAACCTTTAAAATGAGTGTTCGTTGGTAAAATTTGATTAAACCGTTTTCTTTTGATATCAATTAAAGGAAAAGAGTTTAATTGCATTGATAGAGATGATTGTCTGGGTGCCGAGACTGGGAATAAACCTTCACTAGTGATAGAACAGTGATAAGGAAGCCAAGCCCATAGGAAGTGATAGAACAGTGATATGTGGCTTATTTTGTGCTCCATCTCATATATTATGTCAGTGAGATCTTCATGGTTTTATTACTAACATAGGGATGACCAATGTCGAATTAAAAAAAAATTATCCGCATTTTTGTGGATGGAGAAGGATACTGAAACCATTTAGGAAATTCACATAAATATACTAATCCAGTATTCAAACACCAAACCTTCTTATCATTATAAAACCATACCATGTATGACTGTCGACGTTCTTTGTCCGTGCGTCCATCGGTGAGGGGTAATTCTATTGTTTGCCAACCAGTTCATTGCGTACACGTGTGAAGGGTTAATACCCAATGGCGGTCACAGTTTGTAACGTGGCCTGAGATGACCCATTAAATAGTGTGAACGGCCTCCTTAAGGGCCACAACGCAATCGTAGTTCTATTCCGCGAGGTTAAAAACCTTCATATATAGAGTTTACTACACCATGTTGATAGTCCTTCTGTAGAGACAAAACCGTAAATAACACCTTGACGCTTTCAATGGAGGAATAATTGAAGTAGAGTGGTTGAAAAGGGGTGGTCACAGTTAGATACTTTCAAGGAAGTGGCCTGCTTGAAGGAAATATCCTCACATTCCATCATTCGTTATATGAATCACAATTATGATTTCTAAAGATTCCAAACACAAAAACTATCCTCAATTATATTAAAATGTCTGCTGTGACCTTGAAAAAACTGGCTTTATTTGTTTGAAAAAGGCTATATGCTCATATTACAGGTATTAACTTTTGTGAAAATAAGCTAAACTCCCATTTAATGGGTCTTTTTATATTACAAAACTTAAAATGAGAGGTTTTTGATCCTTTAAGGAAACTTTGAAACCATTCTTCCATGATTTGGCTCTAACCATATTTTAAAATAATAAACTACTTGTAAAATAACGCGAGATTTATTGACAACTATTTCACTATATTTTAAAAAAACAGGGTCTTCACAACGACGCCCAGCATCGTGCTGACCAACGCTTATGATTGGCGGAATCACTGTTGTGACGTCATAGCTCCCTAAGATTTTATCGCATGACAGTTTTCACAACTAGGACGCCCCTCCTTTGATTTTTTGATGATGTGTGTGTGTTGGTTTTATCCTGACAGGGTACTCACAAGCATTCTAGCTTGACGTCCTCCTCTGCGCTTGTGCATAGGTGCCAGATGTATTCTCAGCGCAGCGTTGCAATAAAGCCCCGAACATCTTGTGACCATGCGGGTTAGAGATGGGCGAAAAGGGGACTTTACGATATCGGTGAATACAGTGACTGTGATTTTAAAATATCGGGGATTCATACCAGTGATTTTTCACTGTGACTGGTACTAGCAGTGTCTTGATGGACCGATATTTGTTTACTTTCCAACCACGGTTCAAGCTAGTATTTAGCTGCTGTCCGAGTAGGCGAGTACAATCGAATATTGAGTATGGAGTATTTATGAGTATTGAGTATTGGGTATTTAGTATTTACTCGAATAGTTCCATGAGCATCGTTTGGAATAAAACTAATTACTCGGGTGTTTGGCAGTTTGCTATGGAAATCGATACTTAAAGGCCTAACATAAGCTCTTCCTGTCGGCACTGACATTGACATTATTGACATACAGCTACCTAATCTTCAAGTTTCATCTGGGTTTCATGTTGCCTGACTAATGTACAGTCAATACAATACAAAAGTATGCGTTTTAAGATGTTTCATATAGTTGATAAAAAGAGAAAGCAAAAAATGTTATGTAATTTGGGTAAAATTAGTAGTCCAACAAATATTATGTTAAACTTTAATACCAATATTAAAACTTATTTGACGTACTATGAGAAACTCTTGCAATTGTGTAATTTATATAGTGATCTGTTTTACCACAATTAAAATTTATGTGAAATTAAAAATGAACATAACATAATGGCAATTGGTTTAGAAAATGCTGTTTTTAATGTAGGTCATATACTATGTTAATGTACTGTTATTTTATTTTAAATGCCATACATCTAATAGTAGATGAACTATACATATATTAGAAGATAATAAACTTTAGATTAGACTATACGAGGATTAGGATCATCAACGCATAGTAAATATTAAAGTTTATTTATAAATTATCTATTTTATTATTTATTTTAATTTATTGTTTGCGATTTCGGGGAAAGGATCACCGAAAAAAGAATAAATAATTATTTTTCGTAGCCTACTTTTAAAAAGAATCCAAAATATGATATTCTTAGTAGCAAACTTTTCAATTTTGTTCTTAACAACAAATATGTTGTATTGAAAACGCACGTGAATGAAACATTTAAACCATTAAAGTCATTTTTTACGTAGCAATCTGAAAAAATGAGCTCTACGAGATCAAGTGTTTTAAATAGAAATAACACGTAAAACATGCCAGTCAATAAGGTCGATTCTCAATTATCTGGTAGAAAGTAGAAAATAAAAGAACAACAAGGACCGCGAAGCAAGTATTTACTCGATTGCCTAGAAGAAGCAATACTAGTTCCGTAGCTCGAGTAACTGTTGCCATCCGATGCGAGCTAGGAGTATCCTCATCACTGATATCTCAATCACCGATACTTTTTAGATCGAGTCAATGGAAGTCGCGGTGATCATATGGTGTCGGTGAAAAAATCACAGTCAGTGATTTATCGCCCATCTCTAAGTGGGATAGTAGCATACCGATCAGACACATTCGGCGACATATAGATATGTGCTTGCAATAATTTAATAGCATAGTGCTCTAAATATTATTCCAAAACAGTTTGAGATAAAATTGATCTAAATAATCTATAATAAAGTACATTAACGACGTTATAATATGATTTAACATTCCTGCCTGAAGATGTTTGGCAGTAGGATGGAAAGAAACACGCAAGAATTAAATTCTTACTTTCATATACATGCATATACGGGTTTTACAGAATAAATGAAGAAACTTTCAATGCTAAGCCAAACATCCCAGGGTTTATTTTCTCATCCAGATGCAATTTATTTGCAAGTGCTGGCACATAAAAAAAACTGACAGAATATAAGAGTAAATCTCAGTGACAAGATAAAGATCCTAGTTTTGATTCCCACCTTCAGATCTCACATAAGAGCTAGGCCAAAGTTCTTAGGGTTTGACTCACGTCTCTTCTATATCGACATTCGACTATGAATAAATCTTAAACTTTCTAACGTTTGAAAGGGTTATGCGAAGAATAGATAGAGGTTAATATTCTCTACTTACAGTATTCAGTATTGAATTGAAATATTTTTTTCTGAGCACCAATTCTCACTGACATCAGAGTCCAACAAAGCCAAAAGACTCACACGCCCAATTTTGGATACTGTGGCAGATCTGTGTGATCTGATCTAAGGGAGTTCATCTTGAACAAGATAAAATTGATCAATTTAAAAACTGGTTTTCTTGTGAACTGTATACTTATTCCCTTCGCTTCATAACATGAATAATCTCAGAACGAGACTTGCAAAACCTTCAAACTCTATGCCTGATCCACGGTATAAACTGGCATTATAATTCAATCAAATTAATACTCACAGTGTTTTTATAAAAAGATTCCTAAACTGATTCGTATATATGTAGGAATTACATAAACAATTATGTATTATTTTGTTTAGTTATCTCTACTTGTGAATTAACTTCTATTAAAAAGAAGTATCCTTCAAACTGGATTAGAATAAATAAAGGTAAATTTAGGGGAGCCTCAGAAAAAAAACTTGACTCATTAGTTAAGAAGGGATACATGGATCTAATAAGAGAGAAAAACGAAACTTTGGTGACGTCAGACAAATCCTTCTCGTTGGGAGCAGTCTAGCCAGTTAAAATATAAGTAAAGTTTTCATTGATAATTGAAATATAATAAAATATATATAATTCTTTTGAGACTAAATTCCACAACAGAGATGGATAAATAATCATATATTTTACAACAAAGTGTTATTAAATTCCTCTCACAAACAGCAGATGTTACTGCTTATAGATATTCAAAACATTTTTTATATTAATAAATATTTAAGAAAGGCCATGTGTGGTTTCCCACTCTACCTCCAAGTAAATGAAGGTACATTTATCCTCCTCCCCTATCGATATATTAGTTATAGCTCAAGGAGTTACAAGTGCATACACTGTCATAGCTCAAGTGTAATGTGCTATTGCAATTTGTGAGCTAAGATGTTTGTTTGAAAAAAATATTGTCCTTTAAAGAAGGATACAATCCTTTTGATAGGTTAAGTCATGTGACTATTCCTTTTGTAGGTATAGAAGGGGAGATATTTATTTTGGTAGTTATAAGTGTGTACTGGTCACCCTTCGGTTATTGGTCTAGAGAAGTTCTGTATTTTAATATAATCTGTCCGATCGTACGTGGGGTATTTATGAATCCTATGGCCCAATTCGGGCAGGAATTATGGAAGTGTGCTAATTTCCTTTCACAGATATTACGGGTCGTAAGTATAGATATCTCTATTTTTATGTAAAGGAGCGGGGGAGTGTTTATTTCATACCTTGATCGTCAAACAATTACACCTCTTTATTATATTTTGTTTTGAGTGACTCCCTGTCACACCTAAGATTTACAAAGGAGAAGAATAAAAATTTTAGAAATAAAAATTTTGATATTAAGTTTAATACTTTGGGGTACTAGGGTGCTTTATGTGTGTAGGCATCTGTTCAAAATGTCTAAAAAGTCATGCTTCACCCTCGTCTGTTGCGCTGCTCATAGGCGATACCTTAATCCCTCTTTCACTGTAACTATCACCTCTGCAAAGATGACTTACAGATATATATAGCTTACTTGCAACTATTCACAAAACTAAGGCAGAATAAGGCTCCTGTAGTAATAGACCATACAACTCATCAATAGGTAATGATGATAGTGATATAATGAACTGCATCTGTGGCCTCGAGGACTATGAACCTCTTTTGAATAACAACACTTCCTACATTTAAGTCTATTATATTACTATTATTATTATTAGCACCGCGTCTTACTACCCGTTCGGGTTATACGCACTTACGCTAATGTGCAATGGTAGGGTGATTGTGAGATGAAATGGAGGACCTACAGTTTAACGTGGAATCCGAACCACGGCGGAGGCTNGAGGACCTACAGTTTAACGTGGAATCCGAACCACGGTGGAGGCCTGGCATTCCTCACATTCACAAAATGTCTTGTCAGAGGTGAAGAAAGGGTTTGGTAATCAGATAAATCTTTTCCGGGACCCAGGATTGAACCCCGGCCGCCAGCATAGAAGTCTGACACCTTACCTCTAGACCGCCAGGTCACCTATTATATTACTAGATCACTATAAAGCCACATGGCTGACTCACTCACTGACATTAGTGTTTAGCCACTTCCAGATGAACTAGAAACATGAAATTTGGCAACCTTATAGCTTCTAGCCTGTAACCGATGGTAAAATTCCAAAAAGCTAAAAAAAAAATTAACAAAAAAAAATCAAAATGTTGGAGCAACTTTAAATTCGGTACGGACCTTTCTTTGGAGGTCACTTGTGGCTATAAGCCCTATTAAAAAAAAAGGCTCTGAAATTACATTATTTTACATCCACTTGCAAAGAAAACTCACTGGAGGTTTGGAGGTGGAGCCCCCGACGAGCAAAGCGAGTATGTATCTAAGAACAGTTGTCACTCGAATAAACCTTATAGCCTTGAAACTATATAACAGGTTTGAGCCCCAGCCGGATGTATTGAAGATACTTTTTCCCCGAATGGTTTCAAAATTTCAATGAAATACTTGTGGGTAGTAAATCGTGACGGAAAACAGTAAAAGATAGCTAAAGTAATATTTGTTTATAGTGGATAATGAAACGAGTACTCAAGCGCATTAGCCAATAGTGCTTATCTCCTATGTAGAATAGTACAGTCCTCTTCTGTCCACTGTAGGACGATATCAAGGCTAACAGCTATGGTGAGGACTAGTTACTATCTCCTGTGTGGAATAGTCCAGTCCACCTCTGTTCACTGTAGGATGGTATCAAGACTAACAGCTGTGGTGGGGACTAGTTACTATCTCCTGTGTGGAATAGTCCAGTCCTCCTCTGTTCCCTGTAGGATGGTATCAAGGCTAACAGCTGTGGTGAGCACTAGTTACTATCTCCTGTGTGGAATAGTCCAGTCCACCTCTGTTCCCTGTAGGATGGTATCAGCTTTTACCTTGTGATAAATGAGCAAAGGCCTGGCAGCCGGACCCAGCATGCATTAGCAGAGTGGCCCTAAATTAAAGCTCCTGCCCTCCTCCCACGCTACCAACCAACCCTTGCCAACTGGCCCTTCTACGGTCTGAAACAACAGTGTGTACCAACATCAGTGGGACGGGATTCCTGACGTACTCTTCTGATTGAAATACCGGATTAGTGAGAACATCAGGTTGAATGTTTATCTGTCAAACTTCGCAATGGCTAATACTTTCCACACTCTTTCACTGCTCACATGGGGCATACGATATTTAATTAAGAAAATTAAGTATATTTGAGGAAGGTAGGTTTCAAAGAAAGTGTACCCGCATGTATGACATTCACGTGAACTGAGATCTGATAAACATTTGTGAAAGAGCCATCTTCCAGATACGCAAACAGGAACTAGAATAAGAAGGTCAATTGTAGTATTAGCTCAGCTGGTTATAAAAGCACTGATGAACTGGTTTTTAACGTTTTCGGGAGCTCAGAATATGCATGGAACTGTTGTATCCGGAAAATAAATCATTTAACATTTAATAAAGTTATTAAAACTACTTTAATTCCTGAATGTTGTTAAGTGATCTACAGTTTTATTTTTGACAAGTAATAGCAATTTATATAAAACAATAATTAAAATAAAAGATATTGAAATATCATCAGTTCTGAAAATAATGTTTTACACAGACTTCTCTAAAAATAGGGTTTGGATTTCATGATTGGTATCTTGAGAAATATTTGACAGCTTTAGTGATATTGGTTGTAAATGGTATTGCAACACTGTAGTTGCCATCTTTAAGGCAGCAATACTGAATTTAGTAGCGAACCTTTGTTCAATTAACTACATAGATATTTTAATATGATACCTCAATAGATATTTGGCTGAACCTGTATAATTAATGTCCTTTTATAAAGCTGGCTGAATGGGGACTTTAATAAGAAAACACCCACCATAGCTCGCACTACACCTGCATTACAGAAATGAGGTCAAGAGGGATATTAGCCTCAGAGAGTAGCCAGACCTTAACTACAGATATGAGATCAAGAGGGATATTAGCCTCAGAGAGTATCCAGACCTGAAATGCAGATATGAGGTCAAGAGGGATATTAGCCTCAGAGAGTAGCCAGACCTTAACTGCAGATATGAGGTCAAGAGGGATATTAGCCTCAGAGAGTAGCCAGACCTGAACTGCAGATTTTAGATCAAGAGGGATATTAGCCTCAGAGAGTATCCAGACCTCTAATGCAGATATGAGGTCATGAGGGACATTAGCCTCAGAGAGTAGCCAGACCTGAGCTGCAGATATGAGGTCAAGAGGGATATTAGCCTCAGAGAGTAGCCAGAACTGAACTGCAGATATGAGGTCAAGAGGGATATTAGCCTCAGAGGTTAACCAAACCTGAGCTACATATACGAGGTCAAGAGAGATATTAGCCTCAGAGATTAACCAAACCTGAACTAGAAATATGAGGCCAATGGGGATATTAGCCTCAGAGATTAACCAGACCTGAACTACAGATATGAGGCCAAGAGGGATATTAGCCTCAGAGAGTAGCCAGACCTGAACTACAGATATGAGGCCAAGAGGGTTATTAACCTCAGAGATTAACCAGACCTGTACTACAGATATGAGACCAAGAGGGATATTAGCCTCAGAGATTAACCAGACCTGAACTACAGATATGAGGCCAAGGGGGATATTAGCCTCAGAGTTATAACCAGACTTGAACTACAGATACAATGTCCATAGTAATATTAATCCCATACGGTTATTACACATAAACAATAACGATTTAAAATAAAAAATATACAGGCAAATAAGTTCTAAGAATATAAATGGATCACAAGTTTTCTTAACGCTAGTTTGATCCTTATTTTTATTTTTACTATAATGAGTTGACTGCTCTTCTGGGCTGGACTCTGTGTACTTTTGCTTTTATTATTGGTTTTACACCTTATGTATGTAGTCCTTTGATACAACCTTCCTTAAAGTCTTATGTCCCCACCATTCTATAAAAAAATAATTGGAAAAGACAAAAGTCTAGATTTTTCATATCAAGCTCTTTCATTTTATAACAACATTACCGATCATCAACGATCAAGTTTTATTTAGTCACACTAAAATATTATTTTAACTTCCTTCATATACATGTAAGCTTAGAATACATATCCAACACATTGACTCAGTCAGTAGCGTGTTTGTATACTGAAGTAATGGTCTCGGGTTATATTCCTTACATAACCGAAACCTTTATTATTGGTGAAATGTGTGTTTTACTTTTCACAGTGATGGATTAACGGCCGGGGGTCATTGTTGTGTTTGTTCTAGATGTAAGTCATTTTATAAGTAGTGTGTTGATTTAATGAGTCGGTTTTTAAAGTGCACGTTAAATACCTTAAATAAATATAAAACTAAGTTTAGAAGACACAAAGGTCGACTCTCAATGAAGATGTAGTTTTGTTATTTGATCGACTGAAAGATATCGAGAGATCGAAGAGTTGTTGATCCTGCTTTAGACCATTCGATCAATGATTTCGGCCTTATCTTTATATGCTGTTGTAGTTGCCTCCTTCCTCCTCTGCTTGAGGTAAAGAAATATAGGACTATCAGCTCTCACTCAACCACCCGGTTCACAGGGACAACCAGGGTCAGGTCCAGCCGTGTCTCAACATAGCGAGATGCAAACAAAACACACATTTGAATAAATACACATAGATTTGTGGCATGGCCGCCATTGTGGGTGCATTATCTGGCTTACACTCGGTGTCACAGTGGTAGTAAACTGGTGGGGGAGGGGGAGAGATCAGTAACGTACATTCACCTCTCAATCAAAGGAGACCTCCAAGTAGAATAACTCACTTAGTGTTATCTCAGGCACTAGAACTCTACAAGTCCTTTTGCAAGACCCGCACTGTTGGTCACACAGTCTTAGAGATCAGTATCACGATAGACTATCAACATTGATAACATTATTTTATAGGTATTGGTAATATCCAGTTAGGTGTCGTGGAGTGTTGGCAGAATTATCAGCGCTTTTTAAAACTGTACCTGTGATGTGTTCTCCTTCACTCAGCCCGTATTTGACAAATCATACATAAGGCACTGTTTTACACATGTCGTATAGGAAGGTATGTTCATCTATTACTCATAGCTGAGTATGATAAGAACATATCACAATTATAATAACTGTTAACATTCCGTCGGGCGCAACTGATCTATTAGGCACACCTCGAATTCTTTAGTTTGCCACGCCCCCTCAATACGTCATGTCCCCTTCTCCAGCCTGGTAGCTTTCTCACTTCGAGTGTTACTCACAGTGGCAAGGTCAGTTAGTGATTCTCTTTCTTCGTTTATGGCAGACAAGTGAAAAGATCTAATAGGCTCATTGCTCCTGACTACGTTGCAGTTTGACAAGTAAGTTTTCTCATTCATTTGGAATACTGTATCACATATTTACATCAGTAATTTCATTTTATGAAATATCTCATGATTATCGATACATAGGAGTGTGTTTTTTGGCTGTGTTCTCTCAAGCACATTGCGCCCGATTATGTGATTTGTTGCGAAATGTTTCAATATTTTTGCCAGAAATTATTTACAGACATACACACAATAAACATTCATGATTTTTTGTTTGTTCCAGACAAAAAAATGTCGAAGAAATTGTACAATCCAAATAAACCCGAAGACCTAGCAGAAATTCACCGTTTATTGGAGGCGTCTGATGAGGAATTCAGGGATGAAAATTTTGAAAACGAAAGCGACATTGATTCAGAAGATAATGTTGAGGAGCGTGAAGAGGGATCGGAAACTGAACAAGAGGGTAGCAGTGAAGATGAAGACGAAATTGAAGAAAATCGCGACTTTTATATGGGAAAAGATAAAGTCACAAAGTGGTATAAGACTCATCGACAAAGCAAAGTTCGTAGGATACCTCAAAACATCCTGATTCACTTACCTGGGGTTATTGGAGCAGCAAAAACAGCAAAAACTACTGTGGAATGTTGGAACTGCTTATTTACAGAGGACATTCTAAATGATATTGTAAAGTATACTAATCAGTACATAGATAATATCAAAGAAGCATTTTCCAGAGAACGGGATGCAAAACATACAGATTTAGTTGAAATACGAGCATTTATTGGCTTACTCTACTTGGCTGGTGTTTATAAAGCGAATAGACTATCCCTCGAGGAATTATGGGCAACAGATGGCGACGGCATTGCCAAGTTCAGTCTTGTCATGAGTATCAAGAGATTCAAATTTCTCATACGGTGTCTTCGATTTGATGATCGAGAAACAAGATCCGCTAGAAAGGAACTGGATCGGCTCGCACCAATACGTGATATATTCACAAAATTTGTGACTAATTGTAAAGTTAGCTACTGTGTTGGTGAAAACGTCACGATAGATGAAATGCTCCCAGCATTTCGTGGCAATTGTCCTTTCCGGCAATACATCCCTTCCAAGCCAAGTAAATATGGGATTAAAATTTTCTCCCTAGTAGATGCGAAAATGTTCTATTTGCTCAACATGGAAATATACGCGGGAAAGCAGAACGAAGGACCCTTTTGCGTAAGCAACAAAGCACCAGATTTTGTGAAAAGGTTGGCGGAACCTTTGTTTGGCTCAGGAAGAAACATAACGGCCGACAACTGGTTCACACAAGTGAGTCTTCTAAATGAATTGAAACTAAAGAAACTCTCCTATGTTGGAACCATCAGGAAAAACAGGAAAGAGCTACCAAATGATTTCATAGCCACCAAAGCCAGAACACAACACTCTAGTATTTTTGGTTTCAGTAGTGATGGTGATACATTGGTATCCTATGTCCCAAGAAAGAACAAAAATGTCCTCCTTGTATCATCATTGCATGAAGACGAATCAATTGATGTTTCTACTGGCGAGAAACAAAAACCAGAAGTAATCAGTTTCTATAATTCAACTAAGTTGGGAGTTGATATTGTAGACAAAATGTGTGGTGCATATAATGTGTCTCGAAACACAAAACGGTGGCCCATGGTAATTTTTTTCACAATGCTAAATATTGCTTCAATCAATTCCCAGGTCATATATGTCGGCAATGGTTTTGCAGATCTGAGAAGGAGACTGTTCATAAAACAACTCTCTAACGAACTTGTGCTTGGTCAACTTGCTCGACGAAGTCTCAAGTCAATTGGGATGCCGTCGAACCTTCAACAAAAACTGAAGAGATTCGCTCCGACTCAAGAACAACTGAATGAAACAGAACAACAATTACCTCCGAAAAGACGCAGATGTGAAACTTGCACCTCAGAAACTCATCACAGGAGATTAAGTCAATATGAATGCAAAAAGTGCCATACTGCTACCTGTCTCTCACATGCTGTTTTCATGTGTCCTCAATGCTATAAAAGAGAGGTAGAAGGACATATCGATGATGAATCAGATTAATGACCAATTTTCTAGTTCCTTATATTCTTGTTCTAATTCAATGCAATTTTCATTATTATAGCTCATGGAAAAATGTATATTCATTTTCTCAAATAAACTTATGTTATTTTCGAAAAACATGACAAACTGTTTTATTTCTCCTCTTTGGTGTTTGTAGTTGACAATTTTTTCGTAAGAAAATGTGAACATGCGTAGAAAAAAATTAGTAGATCAAAGTGTGCTTCCCAGGCTCAATGCGCCCGATCGTGTTCTACAACATATTGCGCCTGACGGAGTGTTAAACTAGCACTGATTTGACGAATGGGTTTAGAAATTAATAGTACGGTGCATCACATAGACTTTCTCCCACTTTTTTTCTGACATTTACTAAAAACGTGTAGGATTTGTGAAGAGAAATAGTAGGTCTATGCGTTATTGTAGAAACACTACATCGAAGATCATAAATGAAATAATACACACTGTTACTTATTTACTTTAATTATGAACAGTGTTACAGAAAAAATTGAAAAAAGATAAATATATTTGTCCATCAAAGAGCATAAGAATCAAATTCATTTTCAAAGACCTGAAGTACAAATTAAATATAATTGCTTATAGCTCAGTAATTATTGGTTTTTGTAAAAATATATTTCAAATAAAATATTGTTATTTTTAATAATACTACAACTTTAGAATAATAAGTTATTACGTATTTTAAATAATTGCGGATAAATGATTAAAATTGTTAAGTTTTCCCCATGTAAGGTACTCCCAAAATCATTTTAGTGAGAACATGAGAACTGCCATCTTGTTTATAAAAGTAAACAATCTCTAGATATAAAATTTAATCAAAATCGTTATAACTAGTTTTGAGAGAATATCCTTAGATTTAAGGTTAGATATCTAATTCCAAAAACACCTTGAGGGAACCTTATGTAAACCCCAGATATCAAGTTTTAGCCCAATCAGTAATAAAGTTTTAGCTCTAGCTAAATACATTGCGAAAACTACTTTTTTTTGTTTCAGGGGGACATGAAACGTCGACAATTACAAAAATCGCGAGTTCGATCTTCTTAACAATCACAATACTTCTTTCTCCGAGGTGTCTAGATAAAGTAAAAATATAGTGTTGTAAATTTGTAACATAAAGATAATATTCGTCATACCGCAGTCTAACTGCACTACACTATCGGTAACAGCCTATTAGAGAAATATATAGTATTTTATCATGGATAAATTATTCTAATTTCCTCTTTTTAATGATATTAGTACCATGGGTTTAGGAAGTTGGATAGCTTATTGTAGCTGCGCAGTAGTTCAGATTTGAGGCCATAGCCATCCGATTAGGGTCAAATAGTTATCGGTTTCCAATGAAGGAATGACGAGTACGACCTCACATGATTAAACGGCAGTACATTGAATATAGCTCTTTGTCATTGGAGCCAACTCTATGGGGTCCCCCAAAAGTGAGGGATAAAAATACAAGAAATTTACGCTTTATTTAAGAGTAAAGAAACGAATAAATGAAATAGATTATTTCTACAGAACCCAAACAAAATCGATTGAGTATGAAAATATCGTTTGGTTTTAAAACAAACGCCAAAGAGAAATAGAAGACATTACCAGCAGGAGGGCTAGTAGTAGAGTACGCTACAACGAGAACTTACGGGCGTAATCTAGAAATATCGAACATGTTGGTGTCTAGCTATACATACCAGAGTATTCTGATAGCACTAGGATAGTTCAGTTGAATGTCAACCTGCAAAGGTTTATTTGTCCATACGGTATCGATCTTCTTGTTAACTGTGTTTTGAGTGATATAGATTATAATATTGTCATTTATTTCAAGCAAGAATATAGCAGTGGCATGACGTAAAGTGTTGCCAGGGTAAGCAGCATTGGTCCAAACTGTGTCTGTGGATTGTTCACACCCCTCAGTAGAACAATCATTGGTCAGGTACCGAGATGAATACATTTCCGTGTGAGGCATGCAGAGCAGAGCATAGGTAGGATTGGTCAAATAGGGCCCAATAAAATATCACAGGTACAGTTTTAACAATGCCTGCTTCCCTTGCAAAACTCCACGACACGCCACTGGAATAAGTGAGTGCTGTATGTAGAAATAAGCTGTTCTGAAACATTAGTTACGGTACGTAAAAATATCAAAATAGATAAGTTTATAGTAAAATTCCATCTCACTAGTAGCAAAAAAATTCATCCTCTAACTACAATTGTGTTTGTTCACTCAATCATGAATATCCATTGGGTTACAATCCAATGGTAATACCAAGGTGGAGAATTTCATTCCTATGCCAACAAAATAATTTGCCGCCGGTCAAACAGAGACCCTAATAACTTCTTAGCTGGACATTTCCATAAGGATACCTCACATGGTGCTGGTGTTATTCGCTTTTGACAAGCTTTTTTTTTATTCGCCCTTGTTTTCGCTTTCATACTTTTGTAAACCAGCAGCTTCTTTTAATCGCTAGAAATTGATTTTGTCATCAATAGCAAATAATTCTCCTACGCTGATAAATAGAGACATGCTAAACTTGTTAGCTGCACAATATGAAAAGCAGGCTGATTTTAGTAGCATTTTGTTAAAAAGCATTGTGTGAGGATGGTAGCGAATTAATCAGATAGTGAGTGGCGAATAGCTTGGCCCTCTGCACGTGCGTGAAGGAAGGCAGGTATATGATATTATTGCAGAGTGAGTCATTGTGCACATGAGATCCCGAAACTTCTCGAAGTGTTAGAAAATTATCCATTTATTTTAAATATAAAATTGAAAGAATACTTGAACAAATCCTTCAGAGATGTACAATAGGCCCTACAACAAATGCTCTATGACCTCACCAAAAGAAATATTCACATGTAAGCAGAAGAGTTAAGACGTAAGTAGGTGCATTTACTTTTGTTTTACTGTTTCACTTTACTGTTTAAATGAATGTTTGAGAATTCTCTGTGTTGAAAAGCTTTCGATTATGTTTTTGATAAAGAACTGAATTGAGGACAGAATAAGAACTACTCTTAAAATAAAATGTAATAATTATAAATATATAATATCAGAAATATAATATTTCAATTTTATTTCATGCTCATGTATGAAATTTTGAACACATATTTAATTTAAGAAATATATTACAGGAAAAATATATAGAACATTGCATTTTTTTACCAATAAATAGTTTTATAGTTTGTAACGTTTCCTACAAACATTCTAGCGTGTGTACAATGTCAACAACATTGACCATTTATAATTTTTACAGCTCGGTTTAAGAGCATTAAATATACATACAGCGTTGATCTTAACAAGGTAAAAAAGATTAACAAGAATCGAGCCAGTATGGACTATATCTACATACAAAGATTGGTGTGATATAATAAGGCTGACCCTTTCCTTCATGAAGTAACCAGCACAAGAGCCACAGCTTAAAACATGGCAATAATGTTAGAGTTAAAACATTTTTATCCATAATTATATTGTTTATAGTTAAAATTTCAAGTCCTAACTGACAGATTCCACTACTTATAGTGACAAAATTGTGTTATACATGCATGGAACATTTAGTTTATTAATTTTTAAGTCTAAAAATGTCAAAAAGTAAAAAATATGTAAATTTGTTAGTTCAGCACCAATGACCCTGATTCCCCCAAATATACAAAAGATCAGTCAGTGTAAAATTTTACCTTCTTATTGAGGTGTTATCTCGATTTTTTTCCACTACCGTGAAACTGCTCCTTCCCTACACAGTATTCAGCATATCTACCACCTTCTGAATTATTCTGCATCATGTCTGTACTTATTACTAGTTTTAAAATCCACATCCAGTATTTCTCTTACTTATCCTCGCCACTGTCCTGGGATAATAATTCCAGTTTCTAGGTCTTCAATGTCAACAGAGCTGGGTGGTTGGTAGGTTATTTCAGACGTTTGCATGAGCCAGTTATGGATTGTACATATAGCCCAAACAAGTTTGTCAACGGTCTCGGGCTTCAGGTTTATTGCTCGTAAGAACACACCAAACCTCCATACTAAGATGTCAAAAGTGTTTTCAGCAGTGCGCCTTGCCAAAAACTAGCAGTAGTTGAGTGTTTCTTGCTCAGTAAGTTGTCTTCTGCTGTAAGGTTTCAATATATTACAGCGCAAAGGGAAGGCATCGTCCCCAACAATCACCGCATTGTTTGTAAAACAGTGATTTGTTTAACATTCCCTGATTGAGAATCGAGTGCCTGAAAACCGCACTATCACTCCGACAATTGTCTCTTATGTCAACGAATTTTAGATTGTAGTCATGCTCTACTAAAGCAAACAAAATAATTATGTAGGCTCATTTATAATTATAATAAAGAGAACCACTGTTGGTTGGGCGTACAATCTCATTATGTTTTCCATCATTTGCTCCTGCGCAGTTTGAAAAGTTCCATCTTGTCTCAAATCCCTTCATAATGTCTCCCCATTCCTGTAAAAAAAATAACAAAAATTGCGGATTTTTAAAATAATTTACAAATTGAGTCTCCTTGTGTGCAGGAAACTCATCCTAATAATCCATCAGAATATGATGTAGATGACCCTCGTGAGAAGGTGTCAAATAAATCATTTGATGCTACTCATGATGACACTCTGCTTGAACAGCAACCATAAGCTCCTTGTAAGATAAATGAAAGCAACAAAGTAAATTACAAAAGAATCAGCACAGAAGAGGAGGGATAAGGCATTTAAATTACCATACAGGTTGATAAATCTGATATAACCAACAAAAGTAAGAAAGATGAGAAAATTTAAAAAAATGCATCAGATAGCCACAACTGTTAACCAGGATGTAAAAGAATCCATAGAGAGCCTTGAGAGTGAGTGTTGTTCCAAATATGGCCATGACAGGAGATGCAAATGATCAGTTTGATGGATTTGTAGCCTCTCAACTTATATCTCTGTCCCTAGATTGGTTTGTTTTGCTTGGAAGCGAGATACAAAATGCTATTACAAAGGTAAGGTTATGTTGAACCCTCTGTCTGTCCAACCGCATCCTGAAATTATCAACAAATTTTCTTTGCCCTACCATTATCCATCTCAACTTTCTTCAGTAGAAACGTCGAGCTGTGCGTAATCTGTTCCCAGCTACCAATCAGGGCCTCCGACTCCCCATGGTACTGTCAATCACCCAATCGCATCGCCCCATTATATCACGTCTACACACTCCAATTCATTGCCAAATCCTCCACCTTCTAACAACCTCACACAAATGAAATTTCTTACTAAAAATCAGGACGACCACAATACATTTGCTAAGCTTGTTGTGTAGAGGAGGAGTTATTTTTTTGTAAAAACCTAAAGTGAATCAACAACAAATAATTTCTTAAACAAATTTTTTTTCTAGTAAAAACTTTCACACCTTTATATCTTTAATTAAAATCTGGTATATTTAAGTTTATTCTACAAATTTAAAAGTTGAATGTAGGAACACCTATTTCTGTGTATGTAATTAAACTGATGTTTATATAGCTATACACAATTAATAACAGTTCATGTTATAAAACAATTTGATGTTTTGGGTGTCTACAGACACCCGTAAGTTCTTAAATAAGGGGAAAAGAATATATCAGAAAGGTCAAAGGGCAGCAGCAGGAGTGAGATAAAATTATATAATACCGTATAAAAACTAAAATAAACTAAACAGGAATCTTGGGTCATCATTGTAGGCTTGTCAACTATTGAGAAAAAACAAAATAACAGTGTCAACACTGTCTACATTTTTCTAATAAGTCTGCTGCTTCCCATTATTATCACTTATTCAAACTAAATAACATAAATAAAATAAGAATTTTACCTTTATGTAATCCCAGAGTACTTGTTTGATTGAATCAAGAACTTCCAGCGTGAATGTATAAATGGTGTTGGATGCAACCCTGGACAGCAGCAGCAGTGACTCAAAGAAATCCCCAGTAGCTAAGTTTTTAGGATGAAATAGAAGGTCTCATTAAAATATCTTGCTTCTTTATAAGTGGATCTGATCTACCTTATTCAAAAGCTCTTCAAACTTTTCACACGTACACCGTACAACTTAACGGTAAGCCTATGGGTAGTTAAATACAAGTTCCTTCAACAGATTGTCGGAAGCTCCTTGAGATACCCTCCTACCTATCCACTTTCGCACCTTTTTTTTTGCCCAACACAGAATCACGGATTTGAGACTGAAGAGCTCGTGCGTAAAGTAAAACTGCAACACGAAGAACATCCTCCTGTGACGTCATGATATTAAAGACTGTCTGTTCCCCAAAGCACTGGCAAATTCCTGGTTTTTATACATGTATGAATAAAGGCTTTTTTTGTTTGTTTTTTCAAATATAAAATATTACTGTCATTCAGTTTTGTCTGGATTAAGAAAATATCTTCCATGTGAGTGGCATACACGATAGGATTAAGTGGAGAGGAAGAACGAAAACAACTCTTTCACAGTGTGTAAATAGCATTTTCCGCATGAATTAATAAAGGAAAACTCATTTTTCAAACGAAAATAGCATAGCACTGCTGGGAGGTATAAATTTGGTTTAAGCCATGCGTACTATCAGTAAAATCAAAAAGTGGGAAGTAATATTGAGCTGGTCTAAAGTAATCCAAAGAAAAAAAAAATTGTAGATGTAAAAACATGTTTTGAATGAGTAAGCAAGGTAATATTCATTTTAGAAGAAGTATAAGACATCTGCTAGCTTACTGAACCAAAAAATGGAATACAATTATTGGTCAAAAGAAGTAATATCCTTGAGGGAGCAAAGGTAATATTCATTTTAGATAAAATAGAGGACAGCTGCTACCTCAATGAACTATAAAAGGGAATACAATATAAAAAATAAATAAGTAATATCTTGATTTAATGAAAAAAGATATAAGATGTCGAACTGTCTCTTAAATGCAATAATACTGTTCAAAAATATAAAAAGACCATTAAATCCATATCCATTTCTACAGTCTACAATCTTTCCAAGTTTATAAAACACATTCATTTACACACTCTATAGTAAGGTTTTAACAGTATTATGCAAGCACAATTCAGAAAAAAATATTATTATCAATAACTCAACTAAAAAGAATACCAACTTAGTATTTGAAATTCCAAAATTACAATAATATTGAAAAGGGTATTTTCAGCATAATGCATTTTGACTTCTAACTTATGAGAAGTAGAATTCAAATATTGTCCAATAATCAATGGGTCTCTTGTAAGGACTTGAAAAAATCATAATCGGTAAGCTCAGATTCTTACCGCAACAGATGGATTGACTTGATCGAAGTGCATTGTCAAACAGTACAATCGACTAATAAGATGATACCTATCAACATTAAGGATTACCATATTTTGTCTCTAAACATTTCAATACGGTCAATATTACACCTAATAGGTTTAAACTTAAGAGATATATTTCGTATAAGCAATCATATGGATGTTTTCGCTAAAGGATATACTGCAAACAGGCTAACGGATCTGTTCAAGGTTCGTAAAGTTGTCGAAATTAACCTTAGAACGTTATTGCTTGTAGATATGTGAGACAAACTTACTATCGGAGGATTATATGCTCATTAGATGAAGAAAACATCGTATCCTAACGTCTACCTTGTGAAGGTGGTAATCAAATGTAAGGGAGATGAGGCTTACATCAAATGGCTCATGTTTGACTCTTCACATAATTCATGGATCAATGTAACAAGTATTTTATAAACAAATTAATAAATATATTTATATTAATAAAATGAAGAGCTTGTGTATCTGTCTGTGATGAAAGTTTCGTGATATTTACCTCACACAGAGGACTGAAATTTAAAAATTAGTAGCCTCTGTGCACGAACATGTGCACCTGGTAGCCAGAATTTTAATATTAGAAATTGATTTCTTAAATTAATTTAAAACTGGTTAGGAAGAAATAAAATGGGATTTTTTCTGTCTGTTTGAAGCAAATAAAAGCGTTTCCTGGGGTGACCACGCAATTCATTTCATGGCTACCCCTGGCAGCAATGAATACGTCTGCTATATATTATACCATATTTTCTCATTGCTGGTACTTTCTTCCGTTAGGGGTCATTGATTAAGAGGCTACCGCCAGTTGCTCATGGGTGAAATTGAATGACATGTTAGTCTTTCCAAGAGTGGTATGTTATTTTCTTTTGAAAAATATATACCTTTATTCCTTCATACAAAATATGTCATTACCGATAGTGTACATGGTTTAAACTGAATGTCTTAATGCCTTTCAACTATGCTTTCTTTTTATAAAAGGATTTACCTTTATTTATTCATATGAAATATGCTATTTACACCCATTGAAAGGATGGTTTTCGTTCTTCTACCAAGCCAAAGGTTCCGTGTTCGATTCCTGTGTCTAGGTGTCATTTTTCAATCCATTCGATTATAATCAAGGTACGTCTCATGTCGTAATTATAATATTTCATCCCCCAAGCTTCGCCTTTAATATAACCTAAGCTTAGTTGTAGAGCGTTGCTTTCTTTCATCGTGGTTCGCTTGGAGCGTACACTACAATGACAGCATAGAGCCACAACCGAGTCCCCGGAGACTGTGATATCAATATAGCTCCTAGTAACCGATAATATTCACACCTCTATTACGACTTGGCCTTAAAATATGAGTGAAGATTGACCCTGATCACCAAACGATACCTTGATAGATCAGCGGTTGAGAATAGGTTAGCTAAGCCAAAGGTCCTGGGTTCAATTCCTGAGATAATGTGGCATTTCTTTATTTATTCGGTTCTCTTATCAAAATAAAGTTTTGTAATCGTGAAAATTTTATATCTCGAGATTATGATGACGTGTTATATGTCTCTGAGCACCAATGTGTATTTTACTCATCTGTCTGTCTGTCTGTCTGTCTATCTGTCTCTGTGTCAAGATCCAAAAAGGTTTGATGGATTTTGTTCATGCATAATATTAAGATTTTATATGAGCATACCTCGGTATGTATATGTTTATTTTGACCATAGCCCTTAAATTAAGTATAGTTTCCATATGTGTGATTTTTTTTCAGTTCAAAATTTTTTGAAAATAGTTTTAACGATTTGGTTTGAAATGAGTGTTTGGGGATTGTTTTACATTATAATTAAAATATGGTGTTTTTTGGGGAAAGATACGATTAATTGTAAGGATTTCTGACTAATTTTATTTTAAAAAAGAAATCTTGGGAAAATAGCTTTAATGATTGTGTTCACAATTGGTCTATAGTTTAGTTCTGTTTGTTTAGTATTCAAAAATAAATTAACTTAAGGGTTGTCTACCTGTGGTAAATTTAATAAAATTAGATATTTTTTTAAAAATGGTTTGAACAATTTTGCTTGAAATACAATATATATGAAGTGTGTTTAATGGGGTTGACCAGATGATATGTTTGTTTTCCTGAGTTTTGTGAGGATACATCATTAAAGCATAGCTTGTTAAAAAAACTATTTTTGAAAATTTGCTATAAGATAAAATACATTATATGAGAAACTGTGTGCATGTATATCATACTATTCCCTTTCACTGCTTTAAATAAGTAACTGACTAATATTACTAGTATTACTTTAACATAATCAAATCTATACATATTATATAGCTCTAAATCGGTGTGTTCATTCGATTATTTATCTGTCCGTTTGTTTGTTTGTTGCCAATAAACTCAAAAAGTTATCATCGGATCAAGATGGTACTTAATTTGTTGTAAAAATCTTATGATGTATAAATATTCTTTGTAAGTCTCCTTGGAAATTAAGGGTTTGGAAAGATCAACAAACCATTAGTAAATCTCCTTGCCAACGAGTGTTTTGGGTTACAAAAAAGAATGAAGAGTAAAAATCTAATTTAACCAGCAAATTATTGTGTTTTTTCGGCATTAAAATTATTGTCAGCTAAAGGTTTAAAGTCACAGAATATATTTTCAATAATCTGTTGGTGTTGCGTGTGAATTATGTTTATTTGGATTAGTTTCTTTATACTAGGCGACAAACAAGGCATACACCAAACCCTCATCCTTACCGGGGTTTTACCTGCGCTCCTTGAAGCAAGTTGAGTCCTTGGGCATTGTCAAGGGCTAGTTGCCGTTCTGAGTGAAAATATCATTTCCATTTCCTGAAACAGCTCAATTTCAAATTCTCGTTGCAAAGGGGTGGTGGTCCGAAAACAATAGTTCAGGTTCCAGAAATCCCTCCTACAAGCTCCATTCCTTAACTACTATCGATGAATAAACCTTTTCAGACATGTTATATAAATAATCCATGGTATTTTAAGATGGTTTACAAATTGGGGATATGCAAATATTTGCTTGAATAAAAACTAACTATTTTATTCGATGTTTTCTTTGTAATTCGAAGTCATAATAGACTCATTTGGAGGTTGGCTTATGGAGAGGTGCTAGGGCCGCTACCTGAACTTATATTATTGAAAGATTATTTATTGACACTAGAAGGCCATTTTCTACTTTCTCTAGTAAACTATCTTTAAAAGTTTATTTAAGTGCTTGCATTATAGCGATGTTTTCACTTAAGATTACACGTAGGGAACCCCGTATTGAAGGACTCGAGGTCTCTCAATGAGCGCAGCCATCTTAACCTAGAGGCTGTGAGTGTGGTGTATACTTTGTCTGTGAGCTATGCCAGGGCTTCTTAAACTTTTTCCACCCGCGACCCCTTACTATTAGATCATTTTTTACGTAACCCCTGGTGAATAGATATATAACATAAGTATATAAATCAAACATTTACTGATAAATAATAGCAAAATAAATTTAAATATTTTTTTTTGCATACATACTATATTAACATATTGTACTAAAGATAGAAACAAATTTGCATATTAATGAAATGGATGTGCTTGTTTATTTTTACATAAAGAATTAAATATTGGTTGAATATTTGTTAATCCAGGTCGTAGAGCATCTTCGACGTTTTTCAGAGTTGATAAATATTTTGATTTTATAATTGTCAATGCTGGAAACGTCGCTTCGCATAGATACGTAGTAAAAAATGGCAGAAGTATGTTTAGGACCATTTCAGAAATTGCTGAAATTTCTGTGTTAATCCCAAGCCAAAATTCATTTAACAGTTTTAGGAAACTCAAGTTTTAAACCTGTGTCGCTTGATAGCTCGGCAAATTTTCTTTGAACTTTTAATGGCAGATGACTGACGTTTTTGATTTCAAATGATATTTTTTTTTTAGAATCAAAATTTGAATGGAAACATTATGAAACTCTGTGTCCAGGCACTTAAAATGAACAGTCGTAGCTCTTACAAATCTTAGGGGAGTTTATTTTCAATTAAGAAATCAATCTGTAGCTTTAAACATTTATAAAGAACCATTTTTCCACCCTATTCTTTCATATATTACCTTTTTAGTAAAGCTTTCAATTTTATCTTTTAACATAAATATGTTACAAATTTTGTGTGTTCAGAACCAAGGCAGCAGTGAAGTCATGTGATGCAACACGGGCGACCACTGCCAGAAATACCTCGGACTTATTACGCGTTTGATTTTGAATTCATTTTTGGTCGTTAGACATTCAGAAATCTTTTACTGTTGCCAAACTTTTCGCGACACCCACATTCAGTTACGCGTCCCCATATGAGGTGGTCGTGACCCACAATTTAAAAAATTCTGAATTAGGCCAACAGTTAACTTCCTTTGGTTTGCTAGGGTGCTTACTATCTATATATATTTCAATCTACTTAATTTTTGTTTATTGGCTAGAAAACTTAAAATGTTTATTTTGGTGTTCATTGCAACAATACTTCCACGCAAGAAAGTCACCGTTAGCGTGCTTTAATTTGCGTCTTAAATAATTTAGGTATGTTTTCGGTCATTTTACGCTGTATTATGTGAATTAGGTTTACTTAGTTTTATTTCTTGGTACTAAGCCAACAGCATGATTTTGTTTGGTATGCTAGGACTATTACTATAAAAATATTATTTTTTCATTTGTTTCATTTCTATTTCTTAGATTGTAAATCAACCTATACATTTAATAATAAAACTCTAAGGTTTGTTGGCGCTTTCTAAATTGTGTAGAGCTTTCTTTTCTCGGTAATATAAATCATAAGAAGAGCAAATTATCAATTTTTAAAATGTTTTACCCTCTGATTGTTGGTTGCCAGTAAACTCAAAGTACTCATCGGATCGAGACGGGACTTCTGTTGTACTCCTTATTTTTCGAAATACAGGATAAGTTATATACCATCACGCTATCTAAACAACTAGCATAGCAGTGTCAAATAAACTGGACGAAAGCAGTGAACATACTTAGGGGCTGGTGTTGTGGATACATAAGGATAGGAGGTGATATGAGCTATAGTGTGGAGGGAGGGGGAGGGGGTGAGTTCGTGTTTCTTCTTGAATCTACGTACAAACATAAAACACTGATCTCGACTGAGTTGTATTCTTTACTGGAAGTTGAAAATATTGAATGTGCATATATAATGTTTAATGCTAGCGAAACAGTGGCCAGATGTTGTAGTTATAATAAAATATGTATTTCTTTATATGTATAGAATATAAATGGGTATTTTATCCATTGTGTTACGACCTTTATTCTTTATCAAATTATTACTATCCAGTCTTAGTCTCCACGGGTCCTGTTGTAGAGTATTTGATATCGGTAGCTGTTGGATACAAAAGAACCCTCCCTGATATGAACATATTATGTATAGCAATATAAGATAAGATGGATTTGATAATTTATTCAACTAAACATACAAGTGACGTGAAGGTGTACAAAAAGTACACAAAAACTTTTAAACCAAGAGCTATATTTTCAAAGTGAGATTCATGAGGGCGAAAACAGTTTCCAATGTTCCTAATATCAGCATGATCTCCGAGGCTGTTGGATGAGAACGTCTCTCAATCAACTCCCACTGGTGTAAAGAGAAAGAGGGTCTCTGTTCCCCTGACAGCTAACAAAGAGGGGTGAGGGGTTGATTTAATTAGCGCAACTACTTGCCTGCTGGCGCTAAACACGCGGGTTACCTCTTGACGCCTGCCGTCGTGACGTCTTCTCAGGTGCTCTCAGGGGTGTCCTTCGCTAGTACAAAGGGTGTACAGAGCCCCAGACTAAGGTCACAACTGAGAGTCAATTAGCTCACTTCTAGAGATTCTGGAATCTACAATGATTTAATATTTGTCGCATGGAGTTTGTTATATAAACAGTTGTGTGTCATGTGATGGGTTTGCTGTTAGATGCTAAGTTGCTCTAGGCTATGTTAGATGCTAGGTTGTTCTAGGTCATATTAGGTTCTAGGTTAGTCTAGGTCATGCTAGATGCTAAGCTTTTATATTCCATGCCAGATGCTGTGTTGTTCTAGTTCATATTAGATGTCAGGTTGTTCTAGGTCATGCTAGATGCTAAGCTGTTCTATATCATGTTAGATGCCAGGTTTTTCTAGGTCATGTTAGATGCTATGTTGTTATAGGTAATGTTAGATGCCATGTTGTTATAAGTTATGTTAGATGATAGGTTTTTCTAGGTTATGTTAGGTGCTAAGTTACTTATTTAATAAATCACAGTTTCAATGGAACTTAGCATTAGTGGAGTTATTATCGCATTGAACTGAACTAATAATGGATTATTATACACTCTCGATGGAGCCAGAGGTGTTAGAATGTTCTGGTCTTAAAGGGGACCGTTGTCAAATTTTTGCTTGTGGGCTGGAAGCGTGGTCGAGGGTGATTATAATTCCCCATATTCCCTCCACGCAAATGCGAATACACACCTTCTCTAAATTCAGCCTACCCTTAACCAGGATGGGTATACAGCAGTAGTTTACATAGATAATAACTCTTTACCTAGTTGTTTAGAACCCTTTTTAGATTTAGTAAGGAGAGGTAATATATTATTTGTGAATCAATCAATGTGTTATGAAATGATTTTAAAAAATTCTAAAAGGAAATTATTACTTAGAATCATCAATAAGTAGACTCCAACTTTTTCCTTTTATTACTTTTTCACCATTTTGCAATAACTTTATGAAAACCTAATTTTTCTAATATTATTTTCTGTTTCAATTAAATATTTAAAATAAAATGCGTCATCACCAGTTAAAGGTTTATTAAAATTTTAGGTGCATAACATAAAATTATAATTATAATATAACAATTTATTTTACCATTGTTTATGAGCCTGATAATCTTAATTGCAATATGTCTTAATTGTAATAGGTTTGTCTATTGTTACAGTGGCCCCGTGGCTTCTTTGGTGCTGAGTGACAGTTCACAGCTGACTACTGACGATCAACATTTAGGTATATACCTAAATTTTTACTGTCAAAAGTGAAAGATGCTAAACAAATGTTTTTGTAGATGATATGGTTCGGCGTAGGTATACATAATTTGGTCTGGTAACTTTTCAAAGCCATCAGCTGTGAGCTGTGAGCTGTCATTCAGCACCAAAGAAGCCATGGGGCTACTGTATAAAGGATCTTATTATAAACGTTTCGATTATTATTCTTTATGATATAAAATTAATAATATTTCACTTATATTTTTCAATCATGTTTAGTATCTAATAAAAATGTCTTTGATACTTTTAATACAATTATTTTACATCTTTTCAAAAGCAATTTATTTATTTACAAATAATATAATTATTAAGTGCTTACATTTAACTAGAGGCTATCAATACTAAATATAAGTAAAATTTATAATCATCGTGTACTAAAGAAAATACACAGGCAATAGCTTTTGAGATAATATGAAAAACTAAGGAATTCACATACACTGCACCCAACCGGAACTTGAGTTCGACCTGCCTGTCAATGATGATCAAGTCAAATTTTATTCAGATGCCTTACACCACACTGCCACTAGTAAAAAACACATCAAATGTTGACTTTTTGAGTGTTTAATTCATTTAACAAATAAATACTTCGCGATGTATTCAAACTATTTAAGTAGGTTATCAGAGGTATATTGATCTATAATGTATGAGAACATAACAGATATTGCCATTTATTGCTCTAATATCAATATGATATTAAGTTAGTATTTTGACATAAAAATCTTCATACACGTAAAAAGTTTTTTTAAAGTGTAAAGAGCAATAGTCCTGTGAACGCAAGTCTTCGCTCCCTTTTTATGTTATTATCGTTACTACAATCTTACTGGTAGCATTCCTTAATATCACTTATTTCTGCTCAGTTCTCCGCCATTCTGTTACATTTCTCTATGCTATTACCAGTGATAGGACTGAAAAATGTAATCTGGGTTGCCATTATTGCTCGTGCAATCAATATAACTAGTGCATCAGTTCCAATGACCATCACGTTCCTCCCATCTTCTTTATGTGCAAGGACGGTGTCAACTATCATTGTGTCAGAATCAGCGATAGTTTGAAGTACAGAAATCTTTACACTCGCGAATGAAAAACTGAGCAATTGGATTAGCTTTGTCTTGTTTTTATGATTGGCAAGATAATCTGCTTGTTAGGATGCTACTATGACACTAGAATCAAAAACCACTTCAGCAACAAGTTTCTTGAGGACTTGGTGTTTATGTTCTTCCCCCTTAGTAGTACAGTCAACTCTCGATTCTACGACCTTTCACGGTTCCCTGGAAAAGGGTCGTTATTTCGAGAGGGACGCTATTCCCGGGGTCGTAAAATCGAGAGTTGACTGTACTTGCAACCAGGTAGCCATCGATAACGACTGTCGGTGAAGGGAAGTACGTATGCACGAAGGTGGCATATGCATATGAAATATGGCCAAACGTAACGGGGCGAGGCCAGGTTACAGTGTGTAGTAAGTATCCACCATCCACGATTGAGGTTTCTTCATTTATTGTTTATATCCAACTCTGGAGTAACTGACGCGAATAGAGATGCTAGAGCAGACTTATTGGTCTTTATCAAGGTTATCTCTTTAAAAATAGATGGAGGTTCGGGTGCAAGTTCATACTTAAAGCATGAAATCAAATTTGGGTCAGATCTCATCACACACAATACACGCATGAATAACATATGCGATTTTATTGGTATTTTATTGGTTTGATCTTTCACTGCAATACTTAAATTAACTGCTGACAGTGTTGTCACTCTTGACTTGAGCTTGAGCTTCACATCGCCAAATATTTTTCCTGCAATGTCGTTCATAGCAGCTGCTCCTACGGCCTCTGTATTATACACAAAAACTAAAAATATTTTTTTTAAAAGGTTCAAAGTAAGCATTCTTTTAAGAGTGCTGGCTGCAAAATGTGAAGATATATTATAGCACATTCTTTTCATAGTACAAATGACCATTTATATATATTTAAAAAAAAACACTTTGAAAATTGCAGTTAATGAGCT